>ML303208.1:17202-28962 GCA_005239505.1 Nicotiana paniculata | reverse complement strand
TAATAAAAATAAAATATTCTCATTTCGAATAATGTCACTTTAAGTGGAAAAACTCTCGTACCCTTTTTGAGCGTATAAAAAAAGGAGGTGTGACAGTCACATTTATCCTATACCTGCTTAACGTAACACTTAAATTATATCATTATTGGCCCTAGTGAGTGTCAAGTCAACCCCTCGACACTACTTCTTCGAGGTTAGACTGGATACGTACTGGGTACATATTGTTTATGTACTCATACCACGCTTTTGTACTTAATTGTACAGGATCTGAGGCAGGTGCATCTAGCTACCCATATGCTGCTCTTTCTTGATACTTGGCCGAGATTCCACGGTGAGTTGCGCCCTTCTAATGCCGTTCAGCAGCATGTTGGAGTCTCTCTCCTTTTTTGTTTACTCGCTGTCTATTATGTTTCAGATAGTAGGGTAGTTATATTCTTTTGTATATTAAACTAGATGCCCACATACTTGTGACACTAATTCCTGGCACACATACTAGTAGACTATTCTTTTGGGGTGTAATCACTTAATTATGACTTCCTTCGGTCATTTGTATTTTAAATTGTCTAAATTATTCGTTATTACTGAATGCTTAAATTTAAGTTAACTAAATGTTGGAAATATTTTGGTAAAATAAATGGAACTCATCAGCTGAATAGTGTTGGCTTGCCTAACATTGGTGTTGGGCGCCATCATGACCTAAAATGGAAATTGGGTCGTGACAACATGGTATCAGAGCACTAAATTCACATAGGTCTCACAAGTAATGGGAAAACCAAATAAAGTTTTGCGGATCGGTATGGAGACGCATGTACTTACTTTTGAGAGGCTATAGGGGTTAGCAAACTACTCTTTATTTATCGGCTATCGTGTAGTTGATGATATACTAAATTTTGTCCTTCTATTCTTTCACAGGTGGTGAAGACGCGTACGGCCGACGTTCCAGGCCCGGGAGGAGCTGCTCCCCTGTTGCTAGAGGCCGAGGAAAAATCCGGGGGAGGGCACCGGCCCGAGGTAGAGGACGAGGGCATCCCAGAGCTGCCCCAATTACACCACCAGTAGATCCAGCAGAGGATCCTATTGTTGAGGAGTAGGGAGAGCTTCCCGCAACAAAACCTGCCCCGGTGGATTTTATGTCAGCGCCGGGCTTTCAGGAGATCATGGGTCGTATGATGCGGTTCATGGATACTATGACTCAGACATTTTATTTCCTGCGGACCCGACAACATCTCAGGTGGGAAAGGGAGCATAGACCCTACTGCTCAGGCCCTAGGACATGCAGTTGCGGTATATCAGACTCGAAGTGCACTACCTGTAGTGGGCCCAGCTAGTTGCAGCAGTGGCACCTGAGCCTAGACCAGCTGCGCATGGAGATCCACAAAAGTTATTGGACAGATGGACCAGGATACACCCTCCTGTCTTTGGAGGTAAGCGCCATGAGGATGCTCAGGATTTCACTTATAGGTGCAGGGACAGACTGCACAACATGAGGATACTGGAGTCTCATGGGGTTGACTTCACTACTTTCCAGCTGGATGGCAGGGCCCGTAGATGGTGGCAGTCTTATGTTCTTGGAAGACCGGCAGATTCTTATCCCATTACTTGGGAGAAGTTCACTCAGTTTTTCTTGGACAGGTATATCCCACCCTCCGAGAGGGAATAGCTGCGGTACTAGTTTGAGCAGCTTGAACAGGGTCAGATGTCAGTGACCGACTACGAGGCGAGGTTTTCTGAGTTGTCTCGTCATGCACTCATGATATATCCAACTGACGCAGAGAGAGTGCAGAGGTTTGTTGTAGGATTTCACTCTGGTATTAGGGCCAACATGGCCCGAGAGGTTGAGATTGGGACTCCTTATCAATTGGTAGTAGAGATTGCCAGGAGGATCGAGGGCTATCGCCAGAGGGGTAGAGAGCAGTCACAGCAGGACAAGAGGGCCCGTTTCTCTAGAGAGTTTAGAGGTGCCTCGGTTAGGGGAAGAGGCCAGTTTGGGAGGGGCCATCCCAACAGGCCTCCATATTCAGCACCCCCACCACCTCCTCGAGGTGCTCCAGCGCGCCCCTATTTCAGTGCCATGCCAGAGAGTTCTTACCATCCACCAGCCTTCCAGGGTTCTTCCAGTAGGTACACAGGTCACCAGGGTTCTTCCAGATCCTATTTTAGTGCTACAACGGAGAGCTGATACCGTCGATCGGCTATTCAGGCTTCTTCCAATGGGCCTACTGGCCATCAGGTACAGGCAGCAGGTTGCTACACCGAGGGGATGTTTTGAGTGCAGGGACCTCGACCACGTGAGGAGATAATTCCCCAGACTTCGGGGCAAGGCATTGCAGTAGAGTCATCAGCCTATGATTATAGCACCAGTTGTTTGGCCGCCCAGAGGTGTGGGACAGGTTATTAGGGGCCGTCCTAGAGGTAGAGGCCAGGCAGGGGGAGTTTAGCCAGCTACTGTTCAGTCAAGTGGAGGCTATCCAGCCGACACTCCAACCAGATTCTATATTTTTCCGGCCAGACCAGATGCATTGGCCTCAAATGTCGTTATCACAGGTATTATTTCCGTCTGCATTAGGGATGCTTCCATATTATTTGATCCAGGGTCCACATATTCATATGTATCATCTCTGTTTTCTCATTTCCTGGATATTCCTCGTGAGTCCTTGGGTACTCATGTTTATGTGTCTACTCATGTGGGCGATTCTATGGTTGTGGATCGGATCTATCGATCTTGTGTGGTCACGTTCTATGGTTTTGAGACTAGAGATGACCTTTTTTTACTTGATATGACCGACTTTGAGGTCATCCTAGGCATGGACTGGTTATCTCCTTATCACGCCATCCTAGATTGCCATGCCAAGACTGTTACTTTTGTCATGCCCGAGTTTTCGAGATTGTAATGGAGGTATTCTTTAGTTAGTACAGCTAGTCATGCCCGAGTTTCCGAGATTGTAATGCCGCCAGATCATGATATTGATTTCTGTATTGACTTGGCTCCAGAAACCCAACCTATATCTATTCCACTGTACCGTATGGCTCCGAAAGAATTGAAATAAAGACTTGAGGAGTTGATAGCTAAGGGGTTTATCAGACCGAGTGTATCACATTGGGGTGCCCTCCTGTTGTTTGTGAAGAAGAAGGATAGGACTATGCGCATGTGTGTATTGACTACCGCCAGTTGAAAAAAGTTACCATCAATAACAAGTATCCGTTGCCGCGCATCGATGATTTGTTTGACCAGTTTCAGGGTGCCAGGGTGTTTTCTAAGATTGATATTTGAGATCAGGGTACCATCAGCTGAAGATTTGGGACTCAGATGTTCCGAAGACTGCTTTTCGTACTAGATATGGTCATTATGAGTTTCTTGTGATGTCCTTTGGCTTGACTAATGCCCTAGCGGCATTTATGGATTTGATGAACAGGGTGTTCAGGATTTATATTGATTCCTTTGTTATTGTCTTCATTGATGACATCTTGATCTACTCACGTAGTCTGGGGGAGCACGAGCAGCATTCGAGAGTAGTGCTCTGGACCTTGAGGGAGTTCTATTCTAAGTTCTCCAAGTGTAAGTTTTGGTTAGATTTTGTGGCATCCTTGGGACATGTGGTATCAGGAGAGGGTATCAAGGTGGATCCTAAGAAGATTGAGGCGGTTCAGAGTTGGCCTCCTCCTACTTTAGTGACCAAGATCAGGAGTTTCTTGGGATTGGTAGGTAAATATCACCGGTTTGTGGAGGGTTTTTCATCCATTGCAGCAGACCTCTGACTAGATTGACCCAAAAGGGTGCCCCGTTCCGATGGTCCGACGAGTGTGAGGAGAGCTTTCAGAATCTTAAGACAACAACCGCAGCACCAATTCTAGTGTTGTCTTCCGATTCGGGGATGTATACAGTTTATTGCGACGCTTCACGACAGGAGGGACGAGTTATTGCATATGCTTCACGTCAGCTGAAGATTCATGAGAAGAACTACCCCGTGCATGATTTGGAGTTGGCAATGATTGTTCATGCTCTTAAGATTTGGAGGCATTACTTGTATGGAGTGTCTTGTGAGGTTTATATAGACCACCGTAGTTTGCAACACTTGTTCAAGCAGAGGGATCTTAATTTGAGGCAGCGTAGATGGCTTGAGTTACTGAAGGACTATGACATCACCATTCTTTATCATCCAGTCAAGGCAAATATTATCGCATATCCCTTAAGCAGGAAGGCGGAGAGTATGGGTTTCATTTCAGCGGAGGAGAGGCCACTAGCTTTCGACATTCAGTCTTTGGCTAACAGGCTTGTGAGGCTGGACATTTCAGAGCCCAGCTGAGTTCTTGCATGTGTTGTTGCTCAATATTCATTATTGGGACAGATCAAGGCTCGGCATTTAGATGACCCGCATTTAGCAGTTCTCAGAGAGACGGTACTAATGGTGCTGCCAAAGAGGTTTCTATTGGCGAGGATGGTGTTCTGCGACTTTCGGGCCGCCTATTTGTCCCTAATGTTGATGGCCTGAGGGAGAGGATTCTATTCATCCAGGTGCTACGAAGATGTATCGTTACCTGAGGTAGCATTATTGGTGGCGGCGGATGAAGAAAAACATAGTGGAGTATGTAGCTAGGTGCCTAAATTACCAGCAGGTTAAGTATGAGCACCAAAGACCAGGAGGCTTACTCCAGCAAATGACTATACCTGAGTGGAAATGGGAGCGCATCACTATGGACTTCATAGTTGGGTTGCCACGGACTTTGCGGAGGTTTGATGCAGTATGAGTTATTGTTGACAGGTTGACCAAGTCGACACACTTCATTCCAGTAGCCACTACTTACACTTCAGAGAGGTTGGCTCAGATCTACATTCGGGAGATAGTTCGGTTTGACGGTAATCATGTGTCCATCATATAAAATAGAGGTCATTAGTTTACTTCGCATTTCTGGAGAGTCGTATAGAGTGAGTTAGGCACCCGTGTAGAGCTTAGGAGAGCATTCCATCCTCAGACCGACGGGCAGTCAGAGCGTACAGTTAAGATATTGGAGGACATGCTCAGAGCATGTGTGATTGACTTTGGAGGGCAGTGGGATCAGTTCTTGCCTTTGGCCGAGTTTCCTTACAACAACAATTATCAGTCCATCATTGAGATGGCTCTATTTGAGGCTTTGTATGGTCGGCGATGTCGTTCTCCCATCGGGTGGTTTGATCCTGGCGAGGCTAAGTTATACGGAACTGATTTGGTAAAGGATGCCTTGGAAAAAATAAAGTTGATTCATGAGAGACTTCGCACGGTACAGTCCAGGCAGGAGAGTTACGCGGATCAGAAGGCGCATGATGTATCATTTATGGTCGGCGAGAAGGTTCTCTTGAAAGTCTCGTCGATGAAGGGTGTTATGAGGTTCTGGAAGAAGGGCAAGTTGAGCTCAAGGTTTATAGGTCCATTTGAGGTGTTGAAGCGAGTTGGGGAGGTTGCGTATAAGCTTGCTCTACCTCCCAGCTTATCAGGTATTCATCCAATTTTTCACGTATCTATGCTCCGAAGTACCATGCCGACTTATCTCATGTGTTAGACTTCAGTACCATTCAGCTAGACGAGAGGTTGAGCTACGAGGAGGAGCCAACTGCTATTATTGATAGGCAAGATTGCCAGTTGAGGTATAAGAGGGTTTCCGTCGTGAAGGTCCAGTGGAGGGGCCGACCAGTCGAGGAGGCGACTTGGGAGCCCGAGGAGGATATGAGGAGCAGATATTCACACTTGTTCAGCACTCCAGATATGACTCTAGACCCGTTCGAGGACGGACGTTTGTTTAAGAGGTGGAGAATGTAACGACCCGACCGGTCATTTTGCCTTCTAGAACCTCGTGCCCCTAAATAAGACTCCTCGTACTTGCTCTTATTGATTTATGACTTTCGGGGTTGGTTGGTTCGGGATTTGCAAGAGTTTGGGTTGGAATCGGAACACTTGGTTCCTTAAGGTTGGCTTAAAAGACCAAGTTTGACTTCGGTCAACGTTTTGAGTAAATGACCCCAGAATCGGGATTTGACGGTTCTAGTAGGCTCGTATGATGATTTCGGACTTGGGCGTATGTTCGGAATGGGTTTTGGATGACGCGGGAGCGTTTTGACGCTAAATAGTGAAAATTAGATTCTTGAAGTTTTAGAAGTTCTATAAATGTGGTTTGGAACGTGTTTTGGTGATATCGAGGGCAAATGGAATTCCGAGACTAGGAATAGTTCTGTAATGTCATTTATGACTTGCACGCAAATTTTGGTATCATTCCGAGTAGTATAAGTACATTTCGGCACGTTGGAAGTATATTGAAGAACTTAAAGTTCATAAGATTGATTCAAATGGTTTTAGGGTGTGATTCTTAGTTTTAATGTTGTTTCGGGCGTTCTGAAGGTTTGAGCGAGTCCGTTTTATGATTTAGAACTGCATGTTTGGACGGGGCCTCGGGGGCCCCGGATACCATTCGGACGATGCGTGAGTCGAGTCCAAGCTCAAAATGAGTTGCTAGTGCACCAGTTCTGGCGTGACCGCACCTGCGGTTGGGCAGCCGCAGGTACGAGTTCGCAGATGCGGGCGAAGCTGCACAGATGCGACCCGAGCGGAGCCCAAGTTCCACAAATGTGATCCCTTTTCCGCAGAAGCGGAAATGCAGGTGCATTCTTTTCAAAGATGCGGATAATGGTCCGCAGAAGTGAGATTGCATGTGCGGTCCACGTGCCGCAGATGCGAAAATCGCTGAAGGCAGTGGCCTTCATTTAATACGGGAGTTTGTCCTTTTTTACAAACTTCACTCAATATTTGGGCAATTTGGGAGCTTCGAAAGGGGAGATTTCAAGCTAGCTTTGTGAGGTAAGTAATTCCTACATAATGTGAATTTAATACATAGTTTATGGGTAGATTACAACATGTAAATTAGTGAAAATTATGGGTTTAGAGTAAAAACATAGGGTTTTGATAAAAATAAGATTTAACCACGAAATTTGTTATGGAATCTAGTAAAAATCACATATTCTTGATCCTAAGGTTATGGGTAACAACTATCTTCAAGAATTTCCAAAATCCGAGCATGTGGGCCCAAGGGTGAATTTTAGGAATCTTACAAATTAGTTTGGGTAATCACTTAAATGGTGGAATTATGAACTTTTGAGCATAGATTGATTAGTTTATATAATGTTTGGCTAGTTTCGAGTTGTTTGGAGTCAAATTTGGAGGTTTGAGCACATTCTTGAAATGGGAGGTGCACTTGATACAAGGTAAGTCTCTCTTCCAACCTTGTAAGAGGGAATTAACCCCCTAGGTGAATTGAATACATGTTTGAACCTATTTTTGGGGGCCTACGTACGTACGAAGTGATGAGAGTCCGTATGTAGCTACTAGTATGCTATTGTCCGGGTAGTTTAGGATCCGTATCATGCTATTTTGAAATGTCGTGCCCTTGTTTGCTAAAATAATTACCTGATATCATGTTAGCAATTTATAAAAGAATTGTATGAGGTTAGACTCACTTACTAGACTGGTTTTATGAAATACTTGACTATACATGGGAAATTTGTGTGTTCTTGAAAATAAGTTGTTATTTGTGGATCGAGCTGAGCGACTCGGCAATAAATAGATGCATCTATGGTTCGCGACATTCGACCCTCTAGCAGTGCACAGTTTAATATTATGTTGGATCGGGCCGTACGACCTCGGCATGATATGCGCATGTTATTTATTTGAGTTTTTTCATGATTTATATTGCTTTATTGCTTTGAAATGTAAGTTGTCACATGGTAAGATTGAGATTGGAATGACCCTTATGAAATATTGTCTTACTTTTCTTGCTCTTAAATTGTCATTTTCATTTATGCTATACCTGCTTAACGTAACACTTAAATTATATCATTGTTGGCCCTAGTGAGTGTCAAATCGACCCTCATTCAGTACTTTTTCTAGGTTAGACTGGATACTTACTGGGTACATATTGTTTATGTACTCATACTACGCTTCTGTACTTAATTGTACAGGATCTGAGCATCTGCTGCTCATTCATGATACTTGACCAAGATTCCACGGTGAGCTGCTCCCTTCTGATGTCGTTCAGCAGCATGTTGGAGTCTCTCTCATTTTTTGTTTATTCGCTGTCTATTTTGTTTCCGACAATAGGGTAGTTATATTCTTTGTATATTCTACTAGATGCCCACATACTTGTGACACTAGTTCCTGGCACACACACTAGTAGACTATTCTTTTGGGGTGTAATCACTTAATTATGACTTCCTTTGGTCATTTCAGTTTTAAATTGTCTAAATTATTCGTTATTACCGAATGCTTTAAATTTAATTTAAGTAAATGTTGGAAAAGTTTTGGTAAAATAAATAGAAACCATTAGTTGAATAGTGTTGGGCTCCATTGCGGCCTAAAATGGAAATTGGGTCGTGACAAGTAGGGACCTTAAATCAATTATACAACTTTTGAGTAGCAGTTGACACCCTAATAAGGTTTGGTCCATCTAAAAATAATATGATCTCTTGCTTAATATGAAGCCTGAAAAGAGTTTATTGTCAAAACTCGAAGAAGCATCAACTGAAGTTTGGGACAACAAGGCCAAACTTTAGAAATTACCATGTTAAATTTTGTCTGAAGTTTGCAACTATCATGCCATGAAAAATTATTTGAAGTTCAAATATAACAAGTTGATTTTTTCTAAAGTTAGCACTACAAACTAAATAACTTCAGACTAATTTTTTTGAAGTTTGCACTACAAACTAAACAATTTCAGACTAATTAGTCTGAAGTTTGCACTACGAACTAAAATTTTTTTGATTGCTTTTGCAAGTTAGGACAAACTTCAGACGAAAATATCTGAAGCTTTACTTTGATAAGGTTACACTTCAGGCAAAAAATTCTGAAGTTCAAACTTCAGACATAAATTCTTGCTACTTCAGGCCCCGTATGTCTGAAGTTACCCGAAAAATGGATACGCTTGTAATTTTTTTTGCAAAGTGGAAATAAGTTAAATGGTGACCTAAAAACTAGGTATAGACGCAAATGCCCCGGAGGATTTGGCAAGAATTTATGGGGGATCTTTATACAAATAGCCGGTCATTGTTTACTTTTTCTAGCCATATACATAGATTATACATAATTATACACATGCAATACAAAAATTATGCATGTATTATACATTCACTGGCTATTTGAAGTTTAATTTATAAGTTGGACGGCTATTTGGGTTAATTCTTCAATTTATGGGCAAAAAGTAGATGGAATTTGGGCCTTAGAATTGAAAAATTGGCATCCTATAACAACACATAACATGAATTGGCAATTCTTTAGCCTTATATTAGGTTTGGCAAAGATAGCCCCAAACTATTAGCATTATATAGCTAAATCCTAAAAAAACTACTCTCTTATATATTCTCTCTCAAACAATTGGCCTCAAACTGTCTGCTTCCCCCTCCCCCTTTTTCTTCGTTCACTTCTCTTCTTGTTCACTGCTTTCCTCCCCCTTTCTCTCCTTGTATTTCTTCTTCTATCACTTCTCTTTCGCTCTCATAGTTTAATAAAAATTCTTGTAAATTATGGAAAAAAAATTAGTGGGATGAAAAGGTAAGGTTTATCTCACATAAGAGAAAATCAGAAGCAAATCTAAGAGAGAGAAAAAAATATTTCAACTTTATTTTTCTTTTCTCTTTATTTTTTTTTTTGGTTGGATTGAACGAGTGAGTGTGATTGAAACTAGTTGAAAATATCTAAACGAGGCTATATCCAAAATTTGAGCAAGATTAGAAGTAATTTATACTGGTTTCAAGTAAAAAATCAGACCTAAAAATCCAGTCGCGACTTGTTTATATCACGTTGTATATCATGTACATCAGTGTATATCACACGCATATTTTTAAGGACGTCTATGTATCACTTTGAATAGCATGTATACAACACAATTTTTTTAAGGACGGTCGTGTATATCACACTGTATATCGTATATATAACACAAATTTCATGGATAAACACAGATACACATAGATATCACTGATGTACATAGAGATATACACGAGATACAATAGGGGATACACATGTGTTAGAACTTGTGTTTTCAATCCGAAATGTTTTATACAAAGAAGGAAAATAAAATTTTAATATACTTTTTTGATATACACATTATTTTTATTATGTTATACACTGTGATATACAAATCATATAATAATTAATGTGTTATATATATTTGGATATAGAGATAAACAACTAAAAAGTATTTGGGAGTTTTTCGGATACTACTATGAGAGAAGAGAGAGAGGATTTTAAATATTTTTGGTTATTTTTAAGGAAAATAAGTTTGATGGGGCTTATTTTTAGGATTGTGGTTGAATCATTAGAAGAGAGAGAATAATTTTAGGCTAACATATGTCAAATCCTAAAATATTGGCTTTTTATGCCAATTGTTGGAACTAGTTGTCATGCCATGCAAAATCCTCCTTAAAATTGGGCGATTTGCAGCCATACCCTACATAGCAACCACCTTTTAACTTATACCCTATTTTTAAAATTATTGATTTGGTAGCCAGCTGACAAAAAATCGCACTAATATGACCATTCTATCCCTCACAAAACATATAAAAATCACGCACAAAACACTTTGTCTCTTCTCATATAAACATTTGAATCACGCACAAAACACTTCACCGATCCTCCTCCATCACTCCGTCTTTTCTCATATCTCCTCTTCCAAACCAGAAATTTGAACTAGACTCAAATTCAAATTGTAAGTTTTCGAATCTGATTGATATACATGATACCTGAGATGTTGTAGTTTTGGACTGCATAACATGCTGTAGTTTTTGCTAAAGTTTTTGGTTTATTTAGAAAAAATTTAGGGTGAATTTTTTGCTTTATTTGGTAAATAATTTGTTTTTTTGGCTAAATTTCAGCACTAATAATATGCTTAAGTTATTTATTGTGTTCTATAGTTTTTTGATGAGTTTTTTCAAAAAAAATTCTTTAATTAAGGTATTTTTTGACTTTATAGAAAAATAATATTAAAAAAGCGCAGAAAAACATTCAAAGAAAAACTTAAGCATCTTGTGCTGAAGTTTTTTAGATCATTTGCTAATATTTCAGCTCTTCAGATGCTGAAGTTTTCTCCTGGATACAATAGTTTTGTCATGACCTTTTCCAAAAACCTCAGCACAATATGCTGAAGTTTTTTAGTTCATTTGCTAATACTTCAGCTCCGCAGATGCTGAAGTTTTCTCCTGGATACAATAGTTTTGTCATGACTTTTTCCAAAAACCTCATATCAAATATGCTGAAGTTTTTTAGTTCATTTTCTAATATTTCAGCACTGAATGTGCTGAAGTTTTTCTCCTGGATACAATAGTTTTGTCATGACCTTTTCCAAAAACCTCCGAACAAATATGCTGAAGTTTTTGAGTTCATTTTCTAATACTTCAGCACTGAATGTGCTGAAGTTTTTCTCCTGGATACAATAGTTTTGTCATGACCTTTTCCAAAAACCTCCGAACAAATATGCTGAAGTTTTTGAGTTCATTTTCTAATACTTCAGCACTGAATGTGCTGAAGTTTTTCTCCTGGATACAATAGATTTGTCATGAACTTTTCCATAAACCTCAGCACAAATATGCTGAAGTTTTTTAGTTCATTTTCTAATACTTCAGCACTGAATGTGCTGAAGTTTTTCTCCTGGATACAATAGATTTGTCATGAACTTTTCCATAAACCTCAGCACAAATATGCTGAAGTTTTTTAGTTCATTTTCTAATACTTCAGCACTGAATGTGCTGAA
>ML303208.1:0-17197 GCA_005239505.1 Nicotiana paniculata | reverse complement strand
CTCAAACTTCAGCTTTTTTTCATAATTAAATTCTTATGCTAATACTTGACACTAAACATGCTTCTCTAGGATGAGTTCAGTTTGCGTTGTACTTAATTTCAATGGGAGGTGGACTACTGACTTCAAATACTTGGATCATGCTACAAAGCCTGTTCTTATTAATAAACAAGCATCATTCAATTCTTTCCTGAAAAAAATTAGTGAAGTTACAAATATTGATTCAAGCGGATATTCTGTAAAGATATGGTTTGATATCAAACTAAATACAAGCAAAGGTATGCTTGTAACTTCAGATGAAGAACTCAGTACTTGTATACATTTGCTCACAACTAATTCAGTCTACAAGAATTGTCATTTTGTCGTCGAAAAAATACAACGTTCTGCAGCATTCAACCAATCTCTTGACAGTATAGCAGCTTCAGAACAATTTGGTGATTATCAACATGATCTAGGGTAACCAATATTGGCAGTAGACCACGAGAAACAACTTTCTAACATTACATCTGCTTCAGAATATAGAATGCTACAACAATCACCCCCTCCTCCAATAAATTCATACCAGTTTGTAAATGAGCAAGAAGAAGAAGGGCAACTAATAATGCAAATTGACAACCAACACACAATCCAACAAAAAATTTTGCTACCTTCTGCAATGATAAGCAACAACGAAGATGAAGAAAATATGGAATTAATACCGGTAACATCAGATACAATTGATGAAATTGCTGAAACTTCTAATGCCTCTAAGAAATTAAGAAAAAGAGTGAGGGAAGCTGAAAGAATCTCCACCATGTAAAATACTTCGGTGTGATGCACTGCCTGAGGAAGAAAGGGTAGGATCAATTTTTGAGAACAAGGAAAATATGACTAAATTTTTTTACAGCTTGGAGATAACCCAAAAGGTTGAATTCACAGCTGTTAGGTCATGTTCAAAGAGATATGAGATGAAATGAATTGAGGAGCAATGTGGTTGGATTGTGCATGCTACCAGAATAAAAAAATTCCACACTTTTCAGTTGATATAATATCATAACAACCATGAATTCTCAATTGATGCAAGAAAATCATATCAGAAGCATGCTACATCAAATTTTATAAGTGAACAAATTTTAGAACACGTTCGAGACAAAAAGATAGGGGTTACACCAGCCTTTGTAGAAAATGAAATGAAAAAAAAATTTGGAATTGACATTGGATATCACAAGGCATGGCGAGCTATTCAAAAATCTATTGCTTGCATAAGGGGAACACCGGAAGAGAACTACCAAATTCTTCCTTCATACCTACACATGATGGTGCATAAAAACCCAGGAACGTACACAAGCATAAAAATATATGAGCAGAATCGGTAAGCAAAACAAATACTGACCATCATCCTGAAGTTAAACTTCACACCTTATGATTTATTTTTTTGTGTCTCACTGTACAGGTTTTGTTACATGTTCTTTGCTCCTGCAGCATCGATAGCTTGTTGGTCCTACTGTAGACATGTTATTGCAGTAGATGCAATGTTTTTAAAGTCAAAATATCGTGGTGTTCTATTTGTTGATGTATCAAAGGATGCAAACAATCAAATATTTCCTCTATCTTTTGGTGTAGCAGAATCAGAAAACAATGAGGCATACATTTGGTTCTTCGGAGAAATGAGAAAAGCAGTTCAAGTTTGTCATGAACTAGTTTTCTTGTCAGATAGAAACCAGTCGATTGCAAATGGGATTCAAAAAGTTTATCCTGAAGCTAATATGGTATCTGCCTCTATCACTTTGAGAAAAATTTAAAGCAAAGACATGGTAATAAATCTTTTTCAAAGTGCTGCAAGATTATACAAACGTGAAGATTTTAATAAGTTAATGTCCCAACTCAAAAGTGTTGACAAGAAAATATACAATTACATAATGGAAGAGCCTCCAAAAATATGGGCTCGATCGTAGTTCCCACGACAACGTTATGATATGCTGACAACAAACATTGTAGAATCAATGAATTCCGTGTTACTAAAAGTGAGAGAAATGCATATTTTAAGAATGTTAGATTATATCCAAGAAAAGTTGGGAGAGTGGTTTTACGAATGGAGGAAAAAAGCAAATAATTTTTTTTACAAAGTATCAATATGGGAAGAAAGAAGAGATGACTAAGAAGATGGACTTGTCTTGCAAAATGATTGTGAGTATATTTATTAACTTCAGGATTTACTTTCAGCATGTTTTCTCTATAGCATAATCACTTCTTCTTTTTATATCTGGTACAATAATTTACTGCTTACATATAAAAAACTTCATACTAGCTGAAGTTTTGTCCTGGATTCTATAGTTTTGTAGTCATGATCTTTTTGAAAAACTTCAGCATAATTACTTCTGCTTTTTATATGTGATGCAGTAATTTACTACTTACATATAAAAAACTTCATACTTTTTATTTATGAATCAATAATACACTAATATTTTCTATTCCTTCTTAGGTGTTCAACCTTGATTCAATGTTGTTTAGAATAAACAATGAAGGAATCAAATTCACTGTGGACTTAAAAAGGAGAACTTGTGACTGCTTGGAATTTCAACTTGATGAATTGCCCTGTCCACATGCAATTGATGCTATTAATAAGAGATATTTGCAAAAATCTGATTACTACTCAAATTTGTATGCAAAGGAAACATGGTTCAAAATATATGAAGGACATGTGAATACTGTGGGAGATCAAAAATCATGGGATATTCCACCAAATGTACAATCTGAGATCACAAAACCTCCTGATGTGGAGATTTTACAAGGAAGAAGACAAAAGAAAAGGTGTATGTCAGCGACTGAATCAGTACCATGTAAGTCTACCAAATGCAGTCGATGTAAACAAATTGGGCATAATAGAACAACTTGCTTATCTTCTCCAGCACCTCATCCATATTCAAAGAAACACGCTGAAAAATACTCCAACGTTCAATAATCTTGGCAGAATTTAGACTTTCATTTTTGTATGATATATTTCAAATGTGATTGTTTTCGTACAAATAAAAAAAGACTCTTGCACTCTTTTATATATTGCTGAAGTACAACTGCATAATTTCTTCCATTGAAAGCTTCCTACTTCTGCTTGCACCAGACATTCTTTCTTCAAAAAAGATAAAAGACTAAGAATGAATATAAATTTTACAAAACTTAACTTTCAGCCTTATAAATTTTCAGACAATAAATGTAAATGTAAGATAAGTAGATGATAAAAGACAAAATGTGGCTAGTAAATGCGAAAAACATAAGTATCAATTTTAAAAAAAATGCTGAAGTTTAGTCATCATGAGCTTTTATGAAAAATATTGAAGTAAATTAGTTCATTTGTAAAGACTTCAGCACATAATGTGCTGAAGTTTTTATCACTGGATTCTATAGTTTAGTCTTCATGAGCTTTATGAAAAACTTCAGCACAAGATGCTAAACTAAGTTAGTTCATTTGTAAAGACTTCAACACATAATGTGCTGAAGTTTTTATCACTTGATTCTATAGTTTAGTCTTCATGAACTTTATGAAAAACTTCAGCACAAGATGCTGAAATAAATTAGTTCATTTTTTAATATTTCAGCAACCATTGTGCTGATGTTGTTATCCCTGGATTCGATAGTTTTTTAATATCCTATGCTGCACTTTTTGTCCCTGGATTCTATAGTCAATTATTTCGCCCTGGAGTTATATTCTAGTTTACCAGAAAAGCTATATCCCCTTTTTTTCTACACAAATGTTGTTTCTGACAAAACTTTACTATGGACGTACATATTTTGATCACTCCCAGTACCAACTATTGCTTCACAAGATGGAAGCTTTTGTTATTTGTGGTAGAAGCCAAGATATGTCATTTTGATGTAAAAAGTTAGGGGGTTTTACATCAGACATGACTAGAAAATTATAGACATGAGACATAGAGGAATGAAGAGGAGTAGGTGCTATTGATGGAGAGTCATCTAAGGTTTGAATATCTCCCAGGGGAATGAATATCTCCATGACTAGAAAATAGGAGACATGACACATTCTTTTCTTCTGCTGGACAACCTTCTCAAATGAGCTTGGATAACCTTGACAAGTACGTTCAAGGTTAATCCTGTGCTGGAATGATTCTTCGATAATAAACTTTGGTCTGATTCTTTCCCAATCAGCCTTTATTTGATCCCACTTTTGCATAAGGTTACACATTGGTACGTTATTGTTCCAATCAGACTTCAAACTATCCCACTTCTGCAAAATTTCTTCCATTTAAAGCTACCTACTTTCACTTGAAACAGACATTCTTTCTTCTAAAAAAGATGAAAAACTAAGGATGAATATAAATTTAAAGAAATATGATAGAAGTCTAAGGATAACTATGAAAATTTTCAAGTGAAGAGATTATTAATATACCCAAAGAGTGCACCTAATCAATTTATTATCAATAAATGTAACAGTAACTTTTCAGGTCTATTTTACGTTCAGAGAAATTCAATGTAAAAAGATAACTAGGTGGTAAAACAAGTAAGTGGTAAATGTTACTTCAGCCTGTCCAGAGTTTTTGTATAGTAATAAAATAACTTCAGCCTCATAAATTTTCAGACAATAAATGTAATTGTAAGATAAGTAGGTGACAAAAAAACTAACTAGTAAATGCTAAAAAGATAAGTATCAATTTAATAAAATATGCTGAAGTTTAGTTGTCATGAGCTTTATGAAAAACTTCATCAAAAGATACTGAAGTAAATTAGTTCATTTGTAAATACTTCAGCATCCTAGGTGTTGAACTGTATTCTATAGTTTAGTCGTCATGAGCTTTATGAAAAACTTCAGCACAAGATGCTGAAGTAAATTAGTTCACTTTTAAATACTTCAGCTACCATTGTGCTGAAGTTTTTATCCCTGGATTCTATTGTTTAGTCGTCATGAGCTTTATGAAAAACTTCAGCACAAGATGCTGAAGTAAATTAGTTCACTTTTAAATACTTCAGCTACCATTGTGCTGAAGTTTTTATCCCTGGATTCTATTGTTTAGTCGTCATGAGCTTTATGAAAAACTTCAGCACAAGATACTGAAGTAAATTAGTTCATTTGTAAATATTTCAGCACCCTAGATACTGAACTGTATTCCATAGTTTAGTCGTCATGAGCTTTATGAAAAACTTCAGCATTTTATGCTAAAGTAAATTAGTTGAGTTGTAAACACTTCAACACATAATGTGTTGAAGTTTTTATCCCTGGATTCGATAGTTTAGTCGTCATGAACTTTCTGAAATTAGTTCATTTGTAAAAAGTTCAGTACTTTCTAATTTGATAATTCGAATAGAAGAAAAATTTAAAAGACAGAGAACACATAATTCACACAAATTAATGTATATTCACAAAATCCAAATTTCGTTTTCACTTACATCCTTGAAAAAAATGAAAAAAATATTTTTCATTTACAATTTATTCTCTATTCAAAGAAATTCACACAAAGTCTCTTTATATTCTCCATAGTCATGTCCTTCTTGCCCTTCTGGACTTTCATAATTTCTATCTTGTTTCCAATTTCCATAATCACAAAGACATGCTTAAATGGTATGCATCTAGAAATTTGTGGGAAGCAAAGATAATGAAGGAGACGTCCAGAAATTTCATATGTGAAGGAGACTGGCCACAGTTTGCGGTGCATCACAAATATCCCAGAATTCGAGTTTGTCATGCACCACAATCTGTGGCAAGTCTCCTTCACACATGAAATTTCAGGACGTCTTCATTATCTTTGCTTAACCTGTTACTGTTGCCCCTGCCGTAGCAAGTAGTAATACAGTGACTGCAGCTGTTGATCATATTTTACTAAAAAATATTAATCCTAATGATGAGAGTACCACCTCACTTGTCAACCGGTATCTTTCTATGCCAAGGGCAACGATAGCACCCATATAGTTGGAAGCACTAGCAAATGACTGTCGTTGCTATCGTTGTCCTTGTCATATTAAGATACCGGTTGACAAGTGAGGTGGTACTCTCATCATAAGGATTAACATTTTTAGTAAACTATGATCCACAGCTACAGCCACTGTATTACTACTTTCTACAGCAGGAGCAACAGTAACAGGTTGTGAAAGCAAAGATAATGAAGGAGACGTTCAGAAATTTCATGTGTGAATGAGACTGGCAAGAGTTTGTGGTGCATCACAAATATCCCAGAACTCGAGTTTGTCATGCACCACAATCTGTGGCAAGTCTCCTTCACACATGAAATTTCAGGACGTCTCCTTCATTACAATTGTGCTGAAGTTTTTATCCCTGGATTCGATAGTTTGTATAGCCAAAGAGTGCACCTAATCAACTTAATATGTATAAATGTAAAAGTAAATTTCCAGGTCTGTTTAATGCTTTACGTTCAGAGAAATTGAATACTTTACGTTAAAAAAAATACAGCTTTATGAAAAACTTCAACACAAGATGCTGAAGTCAATTAGTTCATTTGTAAAATCTTCAACACCTCATATGCTGAAGTTTTGTCCTTAATTCTATAGTTTTGTCATGAGATTTTTTTAAAACATCAGCACAAGAAGCTGAAGTTAATCAGTTCATTTGTAAAAGAGTGCACCTAATCAATTTATTATCAATAAATGTAAAAGTAACTTTTCAGGTCTGTTTTACTGTTTTACGTTCAGAAAATTCAATGTAAAAAGATAAGTAGGTGGTAAAACAAGTAAGTGGTAAATGTTACTTCAGCATGTCCACAATTTTTGTACAGTAATAAAATAACTTCAGCCTCATAAATTTTCAGACAATAAATGTAAATGTAACATAAGTAGGTGATAAAAAACTAGCTAGTAAATGCTAAAAAGATAAGTATCAATTTAAAAAAATATGCTGAAGTTTAGTCGTCATAAGCTTTATGAAAAACTTCAGTATTTTATGCTGAAGTAAATTAGTTCATTTGTAAACACTTCAGCACGTAATGTGCTGAAGTTTTTATCTCTGGATTTTATAGTTTAGTCTTCATGAGCGTTATGAAAAATTTCAGCACAAGATGCTGAACTAAGTTAGTTCATTTGTAAAGACTTCAGTACATAATGTGCTGAAGTTTTTATCACTGGATTTTATAGTTTAGTCTTCATGAGCTTTATGAAAATCTTCAGCACAAGATGCTGAAGTAAATTAGTTCATTTTTAAATACTTCAGCTACCATTGTGTTGAAGTGTTTATCCCTGGATTCTATAGTTTAGTCGTCATGAGCTTTATGAAAAACTTCAGCACAAGATGTTGAACTTAGTTAAAAAAAATACAGCTTTATGAAAAACTTCAGCACAAGATGCTGAAGTCAATTAGTTCATTTGTAAAATCTTCAGCACCTCATATGCTGAAGTTTTGTCCTTAATTCTATACTTTTGTCATGAGATTTTTTTAAAACTTCAGCACAAGAGCTGAAGTTAATCAGTTCATTTGCAAAAACTTCAGCTCTCTATATGCTGAAGTTTTCTCCTGTATTCAATAGTTTATCAGAAAAAGCTTTTTGAAAAACCTTCAGCACAAGACAAGCTAAAGTTTTTTAGTAATGGTTGTAAAAACTTCAACACAATACAAACTGAAGTTTTTTTTACTGAATTCATTAGTTTACTTCATGTTGAAGTTTAGCATGCTGAATTTCATCAAAAATATACTAAAAATTTATGATAAAAGATATTAGATTTCACTTATATCCTTTAAAAAATATAAAAAAATTATTTTTCATTTACAAGTTATACTCTATTAAAAAAATTCACACAGAGTATCTTCATATTCTCCATAGTCATTTCCTAATTTCTCTTCTGGAGTATATAGTCGCTTTCCTTTTTCCACATTGCATGAGCCAACAGATTTGCAGTCACTTCTCTCCTGAATGTAAGAGCCTGACTTTGATTGAAATTAAAGACATCTTCTCTCTTCAAGCGCATGTCCATGAACTTAAGAGTATATATATCACAATCAACACTACAAAAACACGTGAAAACAAGAATTGAAGAATAGTTAACACAAGAAGAAAAAATAATAAACATAAGATGCATCGTTAAAAGATATGCCAAACACGTACTTGTTACCCTGTAGGGGTGTCTTCATCCACATAATTTGAAATTTATCCACACAATTTTTTGCTCAACTCTTATTGTGTGATGCAAAGTCCAAGCATTTGAGGCAGTGTGGGATCAACGGGGCATAAATTTTGACATGTTTAAACGCACTTTCATGTGCTTGATTTTTTAAGGAATCATACACATATATAGTTTTCTCTTTAAAGCTCTGAATTCCAAAAAAGTAGTGCGTTGATGTCTGCTTCCCTGTTGGTGGAAGTCGAAATGGAAAAAATACTTTTTCAGCACATGCCCATAAGATCCCACATGAGAGGTCAGTTCCTCTAACATAGTTGGCCACCATTTCACCAGTTGATTGGTATTCAAACCAAGTATACTTTGTAAGTTCCTGAAACACCACTTCCTCTTCTTCTTTAGATGTCCTTTTTCTCTTTGATTTACTTTTTGACTTTTCCCTCATTTTTTTAAAAAAATTCTTTTTGTCATATGTAGGGTGAACAGTAACTAGCTTAATCATGTACTAATCAAAAAGTAAATTTGTTATTGCACATCTTGATTTTGAATAACTTGGAAGGTGATAGCAATATTTTTTTCGCAAGAAATATATGTCCACTTCAATATGCTGCAATAGAACAACAACAAAAGAAAATTATAAGTATGAAAATTTTGAAAGAATGCATTACAACTAGAAACTACAAACTGCATCACAAAAAATTAAGCATATTGAGTTTTAAGTTTTAGGAAATAATCTAAAAAAGCTGCAACATGTTTGATTTAAAAAGTTTAGAAAAAAAAATAGAGGTTGCATGTCAAAACTTCAGCATAAATGCTGAAGTTGTTTAGTTCATTTTCCAAAACTTCAGCATAAACAAGCTGAAGTTTTAGTTTTAATTGCTAAACTTCAGCACTAAAAATATACTTAAGTTATGTCCTGCTTTCTATACTATAAAAATAAGCTGAAGTTATGTCCTGCTTTCTATACTATAAAAATAACCTGAGATTTTGAGAAATACAGTTGAAAACTAAATCAAAAAACAAACTTAATAACTTACTTCATCCGAAAGATCAGAGTTAGGATCCATAATCTCGGTAAAGAACGACTTTGGAATGGGCATTCTAGCTAATATGAATAGATTGGAATTATATTCACTATCATCCTTCTTCAGCCGGTCATTAAATTTTCCAATAATTCCACTGTCTCGACTAACATAATGGAGGAGACACCTTCGTGCAGTCTTTCCTTATTTCAAATCTTTCCCCCTTCGCTTTTGTTTAGGAACAACATAAGCAGATTTCAATCAAATACTCTCCAAATGAATCCTTTTTCTCTTTTTCAACTGGTTTTCTTTTTGGTTGCTCTTCCTGCTGTTCCGTCACAACTAACTGTTGCATTTGAGCAGCAGGGAATGATTCCACAGTCATGCTAGCACCTACTTCAACAACTCCCTGCTGCTCCATCACAGCTAACTGTTGTTGTTCAGCAGCAGGGGGAAATTCCATAGTCCCTTCTATACTACCCATTGAAAATGAACATACGTTGAAGTTGGGAATATCACTGGTGTCCCTCATAACATTAGGAGACATGGAAATCTTCCTTCTTTTAGGATTTGGAAGAAGTTGTGATGCATCAGATGATATTTGCAAAAGCAAGGAAAATATATACATAAATACAACTGATACAAAACACACATTAGGCAAAACAAAACAACTTGTAATCGAATTGCAGAAAATAACTACCTGGTCTAAGTGCACAGATGGCGTTTGAACAGATCCACTTCCACTAAGGTTAAATATGCCTATATCTTCATGCAAAAAATAATAATTTAAATAATACTGACTAAATTTTATAAACTAATACAAACACAATTTACACCTATTTGTGAGCCAACAGGTTTGAATATATGTATTTCTCCTTTTTCATATTGCCTCAGAATCTCACCAATTTCTTTTGAAGTTGCATCCAATCCTTCTAAATAATAATAAAAAAATATACAAAAAAAATAAATAAAGTATTTAAACTGTAAAAAATATACTTGGATCAAATTTAATAAATTCATGGTCTATAGAATACCTTGACATTTGTCTCGCACTGTGGTTTCCTGCACGCTTTTGTCGATATCAGCAACTCCAGCTTCATTCAATTGTGCAGCAACATCAAGGAGTATTTGAGTATTCTCTGAAAGAATTTTATCAACTCTATCTTTGTTAAATTCAGCATCATCAGAGAGTTTTTCACTTGGATTAACTTCCACTGCATGCTCATAAAGAGGGGGGACAGATAAATGACTTATATATATATCATATATATATATAGAGAGAGAGAGAGAGAGAGAAATTTTTAATACTTGTACTATGAATTTCTTGTGTCTCTTCACCTAGCAAAGCGATTTCAGCGCAAATAGCAAGTGCATCTGCAAACGGATTACCCCTCTCAATATATGTGCATCACTAGATGTCCGTTGTTCAGTACCAACAGGTACATGATCTCCATCACCACTTGGTGCATCTCCTTCATAATCAACACCTTGATCATCTACACATTTCTTGCTTGCAACATTCACAGTTGATAAATGTTCATCAACTACATCTTTGCTAGGCTGATCAACGTTGGGATGTTCGTTGGTAAATTGTTGTTCAACACGTTGTTCTCCTTCAACATCCACTCTCACAGGAGTAACATTTTGATGCGCTTCATCATGAGCAGCATTCATCACAGGAGTAACATTTTGATGCGCTTCATCATGAGCAGCATTCATATCCGATAGGTTCTCAAATGAGTTATGCATCCTATCATATTGCCGAGACTTCATAAAGGAGCCATCATCTCTTCCATTTGATTTTTCGACAATCTTGAACAACTCTTGAAACTTCTCATCAAAATATTCCTAGAAAAAAATTGCTAACAATGATTAATCTAAATAACATTAGCACAGAAAAAAAAAAAGACTTCTCTATAAATTAGTTTACCTTGACTTTTCCAAAAACTTCATCAACAATAGCAGATCTCTCATCCTCTTTAAACTGAGCAACAACTTCTTTTGCAATTAATTTTCTTTCTGCTTCTGCTTGCTTTTTAACCTCATTCGTTACCCTCTAGTATAGACACACAAAATAAAACTTCAGGTACAAAAGAATGTTGAAGTTCATCACAAAGAGAAACAAAACTTAAGCTACTAATATACTTCAGCTACTAGCATGCTGAAGTTCATCACAAAGAGAACAAAAACTTCACATGCTGAAGTTCAGCAAAACAAAAAAAAATAGAACAAAACTTCAGCTACTAGAATGCTGAAGTTCAGGAAAAAAAAACTTCAGCTACTAGAGTACTGAGTTCAAGAAAAACATAACAAAACTTCAGCTACTAGGATGCTGAAGTTCATCACAAAGAGAATAAAACTTCAGCTACTAGAATGCTGAAGTTCAACAAAAACAGAACAAAAACTTCAACTACTAGAATGTTGAAGTTCAATAAAAACAGAACAAAACTTCAGCTACTAGAATGCTGAAGTTCAGGAAAAACAAAACAAAACTTCAGCTACTAGAGTGCTAAAGTTCAAGAAAAACAGAATAAACTTCAGCTACTAGAATGCTGAAGTTCAAGAAAAATAGAACAAAACTTCAGCTATTAGAATGCTGAAGTTCAAGAAAAATAGAACAAAACTTCAGCTACTAGAATGCTGAAGTTCAGGAAAAGAAAACAAAACTTCAGCTACTAGAGTACTGAAGTTCAAGAAAAACATAACAAAACTTCAGCTACTAGGATGCTGAATTCATCACAAAGAGAATAAAACTTCAGCTACTAGAATGCTGAAGTTCAACAAAAACAGAACAAAAACTTCAGCTACTAGAATGCTGAAGTTCAAGAAAAACAGAACAAAACTTCAGCTACTAGAATGCTGAAGTTCAGGAAAAACAGAACAAAACTTCAGCTACTAGAATGCTGAAGTTCATCACAAAAAGAACAAAAATTTAAGCTACTAGAATGTTGAAGTTCAAGAAAAACAGAACAATACTTCAGCTACTAGAATGCTGAAGCTCAGGAAAACAAAACAAAACTTCAGCTACTAGAGTACTGAAGTTCAAGAAAAACAGAACAAAACTTCAGCTACTAGAATGCTGAAGTTCATCACAAAAAGAACAAAAACTTAAGCTAATAGAAAAATAGAACAAAACTTCAGATACTAAAAAGTTGAAGTTCAGCACAAACAGAACAAAACTTCAGCTTAAAACATGATGTAGTTTTACAAAAAACACACAATAATAAAACTAAACATTCAGCACAAAACTTATAGAACATATTGTATTGACTAATTCATTGCCAAACGCCGTTGTAGAATGGTTAGAACGACTCTGGGTACGAGGTGATTCAGCAGCTGAAGTTCGACGGGTTTCTTTTGATCGACTACGACTACGTGGTGATTCACCAGTTGAAGGAACCGCATTAACTACCCTTGAATGAACCCGGCTGCAAGGCAATTGTCCAATCAAAGGCATTGAATTCAATTCCTCTTCTGTAGGAATTATATCCAATACCTTCAATTTTTTATATTCCTGTTTAATACAAAAAAAGTACATTATGAAAATAAAATAAAAGTAATACATTAACATATTAAAAAAACTACAAAAAATAAAAAAATATTCACTTACAGAATGATTGCTGAAATATTTCTCAAGTTCTTTATATTTGGGGTCTCCCACACATATATAACGTAACATCCTAGGAAGCTGAAGAGAATCAAGGTACTTGTCTTCTTTAATATACTTCTTTAATATACCTCTTCCGAAGATCGGGGAAACGCTCATAGAACCAAACACACAACGGATATGAAAATCCACCAACAGTATACTCTGTTGTATGTTCGTTGAATTGGTTATCCAATGCATGTTTCATTGAAGTAATGAGCTTCTAATAAGAGACATTACCCCAAGGATAATCAGTACAAGCATTATCGCCTTCGACAATCGCTGCATAATCCTCTAGTACCATTGATTCATTCTTTTTACCAAATACAACAGGCTCCACAAGAAGAATTTTCATCAGTTTAACTGCATCTTCATCACTCTCGCATACATGTTTGAAATTTGCATTGTCCTTCTGAATTTCATTACGAGACATAAAATCTTGAATGTCCTTCAAGGTCACACCCTTAGACTTACCAAAATATCTCTTCAAGATCGTGCTCTCTCGTTTAGATGGTTTTTCAATATTATGTGCGGTGATCCTCATCGCACATAATGTGGAAGTCTTCAAGGGTGAACGATACATTATGCCTAAAAATCTTGAAACTAATGGAGTCTCGATCATTGGTGAATATTCGAGAAAGACACAAGCAATGAACCAACTTCATGCTGCATTTCAAGTTCTCCATAGCCAAAATATATTGAAAAGTACCATTAGTTAGCTTTTCTTCTTGTGCAGGAGTCAAGAAAGTTTTCATTAAACTCTTCAAATCGTGGTTATCCTTCCAGCAAGCACGACAGTTAAACCAATCTCGAAACCCAAAATACCTTTCCCCTGCTCTTGTAGGAGGAACAATACGGACTAAAGGACCTTTTGATTGTGTACGGTTTTTTGATGCTTTAGCTGCTGGAGGATTTGAAGGTGTTGTAGGATTTGTAGAAGCCATCTGTTGAAAGAAAGTAAAAGATATCAGTTAAAAATATCAGCTCAAAGAAGACAAACTCAGCAAATATAAAACAAAAATTTTCAGCTCCCAATATGTTGAAGGGTCACCAAAAACAAAACAAAAATTTCAGCTCCCTATATGCTGAAGTTTCAGCAAAACAAAGCACAAACTTCAGCTCCAAAACAAAAAATAAGTTGAAGTACAAAACACAAAACTTCAGCTCCCACTTTCATAAAAATATAACACCAATAATTAAACAAAAACAAAAAAAAATCAACTCCAACTTTCAAAAAAATATAACAAAAAACACAAACAAAACTTCAGCTCCCNAAAACAGACACACACGTTCAAAAACTTCAGCATATTACCAAAACAAAACAAAAACTTAAGCTCCCAATATGCTAAAGTTCACCAAAACAAAACAAAAAACTTCAGCTCCTAAACAAAAACAAGTTGAAGTTCACGAGTTACAAAATACAAAACAGACACACACGTTCAAAAACTTCAGCATATTACAAAAACAAAACAAAAACTTAAGCTCCCAATATGCTAAAGTTCACCAAAACAAAACAAAAAACTTCAGCTCCTAAACAAAAACAAGTTGAAGTTCACGAGTTACAAAATACAAAACAGACACACACGTTCAAAAACTTCAGCATATTACAAAAACAAAACAAAAACTTAAGCTCCCAATATGCTGAAATTCACCAAAACAAAACAAAAAATTTCAGCTCCTAAACAAAAACAAGTTGAAGTTCACCAGTTACAAAATACAAAACAGACACACACGTTCAAAAACTTTAGCATATTACCAAAACAAAACAAAAATTTAAGCTCTCAAACATCAGCTACAAAATAAAATATCAACTGCTAAAACGCTGCAGTTAACCAGTCATAAAACAAAAAACTCAGCAAAGCACAAATTTAACACCAATAATTAAACACAAAAAAAAACAAAAAACATCAGCTCCATAAAATTAAGGTATACATGACAAAAAATAACTATAAAACTAACCCCTATAGAACATGAATATCACAACAAAAAAAAACCCTATAGAACATGACTATCACAAAAAAATAATACCCAGAAATTAAAGCGTAAAGCTGCTGGAATGTACCTGTGATTATACGTAATATTATTGGCGAACAAACAGTTGAACCGATGAATATCAAAAAACAATGACGATCATAAAAGCGAAGAACGGGAGAGAGAGAGAGAGAGAGAGAGAGAGAGAGTATTTGCAAAGTAGAGGAATTGGGCTTACTTGAAGAGAAAGTAGGCTTGTAATAAAAAAGGTAAAATTGTCTTTTCGAAAGGCTTTTAACAAAAAAAATGGGTGCCGGTGCAAACATAAAAACAAAGCAGGTACAGGTTAAAGAGGGGCGTCTAAATAGGGCGCCCCGTACAATTTTTACCTTAAAATTTGATGTCACAAACCTATCATGGGCTGATAACTACAAGCTTTGCCTAGCTAATTGGGCCCATTGGCAAATAGGCTCAAATATGTTTGACAACAACAAATAGTCATTTTCAGGGATACTATTTAGAAATTAGTCAATATTTATTTTGTCTTGAAATTTCAAATTAAAAATCTTAAGCTTTAGACAATTCAGAATATTTTTATCCCGAAAATTTGAATTGAAGGCTGAAATTCAAAACGAATTGGCTAATTTATAAATAACAGTGCTTTATAGTGACTAACTTATGTCATTTCTACCGAAATTGCTAGTGCTCGCGCATTTGCAGTGTAGAGTATAGACTATGGAGTTTGTCACTAGCAGTACAACAACCGACTAGCAAAGTTATTACTATATTTTAAATTATCATATCAAGCTTGCTATGAAAAAGTTACATGATATATATGTAGGTTAATGGCCTAAAAACTTAAGAGCGCACAAAACTTAAACTCTATAATTTTATCCTACCTTACAATATCATATATGTAGTCTAAATTCGTGTTCAATCTACACATTATAACTGTACCAGTACCATATCCTCCTAATAAACTTCATTTGATAAGGCATATGGAAAACTAGTTGAGAAACAATAAATTACATAGCTTCCCCGGACGGTTGTGGATAGTGAAATCTCTCTACACTTAATTAGAGGCTTCGACGAGTTCTGAGAATAAAAAAAATTACTGAAAGAGAACGCTTTCTCCTTTAATGGACCTTACATAGGATAAATACATGAGAAATTAAAAAATAGCCAGATTTACAAGTGACCATAGAAAAATAGCCACATTTTCAAAACCAATCGAAATTTAATCACTTTTCATGTAAAGATAAATCTCAACAAAAACACTGTTCAAAATGTAAAAAATATTCCAGCATAATATACTGGAATTCTAGCATAATATATTAGAGTTTCAGTATAATATACCGGTCCAACATAATATGCTGGAAGTTCATACACAAGTGCTCCAATCTCCAGTATATTATGCTGGAACTTTTCATTATTGGAGATCCATCATAGTATGTTGGAAGTTCATACACAACTGCACCAATCTCCAGTATATTATGTTGGAACTTTTCGTGTTGTAGCAAATAGTGGCTATTTTTCAACGACTTTGTAAACGCTGCTTATTTTTCAATCCCATTCTGAAAACTAGCTAGTCATGCTATTTTTACGATAAATGCAGATTAGTTCAGAACTTTAATGAGGGTACCAAATATCGGGTCGAAAAAAAAAATTACATTGTTGCTTTGTGACCCACAAAGAGACAGTATTACTTCTTGTACTCTAAACTAGATATGGACAAACAGCTAGTGTTGGAGCATGAAAAAGAAAAAAGAAGAGTGTGAATGATAGGAGAGGGAAAAAACAAAAGGGTATAGAAACATAGTAATTTAATTCACATTTTGGTTGTTTGTTCAAATGGAATGTATAGGGCCAATCAATTATATATTCAACATTGTACTCTTCCTAGAGACAACATCCCCCTCGCCCACCCTTTTTTTAAGAAAAAATTATATTTTATTTTGAACACTAAAATGACAAATGAGAAAATTTAAATGGGATTTCAGAGACTTTTTTCACTATTAAATTGTTTTATAAAGATTATTAGAGGTAATTCTTCATAGTAAATTGAACCACTAATTTAGGAAATAGATAGTTAAGTTACTTGTTATGATATTAAAAATATTTTTTAAGAAAAAAATTTTACGATCATTGTATATAAGATTTTTTTTTTTGTCGGATATCCTTGAAAGGACTCAGAAAAAGATGGGAATATCAAAAATAAAAGTTAGAAAGGGGATTGGAAGCATGCCACTTTTCTAATATCCCCCATGAATTTTATTTCCTTCTTTATGATTTTTCATTCTCCATTTATTCATTTTCATTGTCCACGGGTTTTCCATTTTACTTGTATATAAAAAAACTCATATAATTATAAATACATGTCACATATTTATTTATTTGATATAAATATTCGGGCCGACCATTCCCTCTTTATTTTTCTTTGCATATTTCTTAAAGATTTGATGCGGAAGACAAAGAACAATATTGGAGGAAAAACTCTTGCTCTTCTCATTAA
>MDKI01051259.1:0-17297 GCA_005239505.1 Nicotiana paniculata | reverse complement strand
AAATTACATCAATCATAATAAAACTTGAGCTGCATACACTCTTTTGCATGTTATATAAGTTGAATAACACACCAAAGAGCCAAGAACTCAACATAAAGCAAAAATGATTTGCATTTATTATTGTGTTGGAGTGATGTTACATTTCAACTTTCTTGGCTTTTACGTATAATTAGTGTGGACATTTCTCTTTTTGTTGAACTTCTCTTCTTATATATGGAGCGAGCTAAGATTTTGTATATTAAAATTGAAGTTTTTAAGAAAGAAAATAGTTCAATTTTCTTGTAGGAACTTGTACGCCTTGTCGAAAAAGGCCTCACTCATTTCATTGATTCAAACATGAGTTTCACTTAGTTAAGTTCAAACTAGATGGTCGGAAGCCTTTCAGACAACAAGTATGGATTTGAATTTCGTACCTTTGATGTTAGTCCATAAGAATCAGACGGTAAAAATTAACTGCACCCGATGTTTAGACCAATTCAACGAACACATGATACATATTTTTATTTATCGTCTTCTTACGTCAATTGATGACTTAGCTATAATATATAGCCACCCACCCAAAAAAGCAGTTGACATATGTATAATATATGTAAAATTAGGGTATGATTCATGTATACTGGCTAGTAGTAATAAATATTTTTGGTCGAGCGGCCAAGTGTATAACTTTTTACTAATAAATTTAATGTAAACATAAGATGTGAATAAGTACTAGGGTAAGACACCCATATTTCAGGAGACACTATACTAGTCCATCGCAACAACAAAATTCAAGTAGGATGTCCTTAAAAGCTAATGGATTAGTGACCCCAAAATTAGGGAGAAGTGCAACAACTTTCACTTCTAAGACAGCTATTTAAAATATATTCATAATTTACAATATATTTAAAGATTGTCCAGAAATTCAGGGCTTAGAGTCCTGAATTTTTGAGTTACTAATTTGAAATTCAAGACTAAGGGTATGTTTGGTCTGAAGGAAAATATTTTTCGGAAAATGTTTTCTCTATCAAAAAAAGGGAAAGCATTTTCCAAAATTCCTTTTCAACCTTCTCCACCCTATTTTCCATCCCCACCAACTCACCCCCACCCACCCACACCACCCTTACCCCTACCCACCCACCCCAACCTCGCCCACGAACCACCATAAATAGAAATATTATTAAGAGTACATTCTTTTCATGTTGTCAATAGAGTACTTTTTTTCTTATTTCAACAAAATGAGTATATTCTTTTCAAGATGTAGAAAAAATATTTTCTTTTATTTCAATAAAACAAGTACTTTTTTCATGATGTGAAAAAAAAATATTTTATTTCATTTGAGCAAGCTAAGCATTTTCTTTTCCTGAAATAAAAAAAGATTTTTTTCCAACAAAATAAGTACTTACTTTTCATGACGTAAAAAAATATTATTTTTTATTTCAACAAGACAACTTTCTTTTCATGATATAGAAAAAGTATTTTCTTTCATTTCAACAAACTAAGTATTTCTTTTTCCTGATGTAGAATTTTTTTTTTCCTTTTAACAAAACGAGTATTTTTTTTTCATGATTTAGAAAAAATAATTTTTTTTCATTTCAACAAACCGAATACTTATTTTTATGATGTGGAAAAAATATTTTCTTTCATTTCAACAAAATGAGTAATTTTATTCATGATTTAAAAAAAGTATTTTCATTCATTTCAACAAACTAAGTATTTTTTTTTCCTGAAATAGAAAAGTATTTTTTTCCAACAAAACGAGTACGTTCTTTCATAATGTGAAAAATTATTTTCTTTCATTTTAACAAAACGAGTACTTTCTTTTCATAATGTATAAAAGTATTTTCTTTCATTTCAACAAACTAAGTATTTTCTTTTTCTGATGTAGAAAAAATATATTCTTTCATTGTAACAAAACGAGTACTTTCTTTTCATGATATAGAACATGTATTTTCTTTAATTTTAACAAAATAAATAATTTCTTTTTATGATGTAGATAAAGTATTTTCTTCATTTTAACTAACTGGGTAGTTTTTTTCATGGTGTAGAAAAAATATTTTCTTTCATTAAACAAAATGAGTAATTTTTTTTTTCATATTGTAGAAAGGATACTATCTTTTTCAACAAAAAGTGTATTTTCTTTTTAGTTTTCGAGCTTAAATTTCAACACTGTTCTTGTTCTTGTGTGAAAAAGTAAAGCAGCACATTAGTTCATTTGGGTTTGTGTGAAATTTGAAAAGAATAATTAAATTCTTAAAGAAAATTGAGTCCCGGGGGAGGGGGAGAGAGGGGGAAGGACTACGCGAAACATGATAATTTTGGGGAAGGTGGGTTGCGGAGAGTAGTCCTAAAAATATTTTATACTCTCTAACCAAACACTAGAAAATATTTTCTGAAATTTTTTTTTCACTCACCAACCAAACAAGGAAAAATAAATAATAAAACCACTCATTTTCCATGAAAAACATTTTCTTTACCAAACACACCCTAAGTATCTTGTATTTCTGAAATACTAATTTAAAATTTAGGACAAAAAATCGAACTTCAAGACATAATTTTTGAACTTTAGGACACGATGTCATGAAGTTTAAATTTTGAGGTTTAAATTCTAGGACGCCGTGTTCTGATTTGAGCAAATTTGACTAATCTTTAAATATATTGTAAAGTGCGTATATATTTTAAATAGCATGCTTAAAAGTGGCTACCTGGTGTCATTTCCACCAAAAATTATCCAAACTTTTCGAGAGTCTAAATTAGTCACTGTCAACTCTATCTTACATCTAATCCGAAACCAGAAACTCACTTGAAAGATGATCATAAGATTACAGGGAAAGTGCACACATGGTCATTCTCAGGGATGCTATTTAGGAGTTAGCCAGTACTTATTTTGTCCTGAAATTTTAAAGTAAAAATCTTATTTTTAGGACAACTCAGAATATTTTGTCCTGAAAATTTAAACTGAAAAACTGAAATTCAGGACGCACTGACTAATTTGAGGAATTTTCAGAAATCACTATTGTTTAGTGGCTATTAACTTCCTATAGCTACCATATACATAATTACTTCCTATAGCTACTATTCAGTTGTTACTGTAGTGTATTTCAAAAAGTGCCTAAAATCAGGACAGTCCAGCTGTACGCGTATGTATTTACATGTGTTAGCGTCATGTATTCATGAATACAGTAACGACAATCACCTTAAAAATAGGTATGTCCATCTGTCTAATAACAGAAATAATATCAATTAGCGTGATACACCTAATATAACTCACAAAATCAATTCTAACATGTCTCATTATCAACCCAATTAATTAGAATGATTTTTCAGTTGTATATAACTGTTGTATTTAACTTTTGTATTTAATGAGTTTCAATATTTTTTTTTACCGTTGCATTCATTAGATTCAATGTTTGTATTTACTATATCCGCTATTTTAGATTCAGTGTATTCAAATGTATTTGTATTAACAATATTTTAATTATTCCTAATACATGTTATTATTCTTGTATTCAGTATATTTTATTGGTTGTATTCACTATATTTCTATTTATGTTCAGTGTATTTTACTATATTTAAAATTAAATGCATTCACTATTTATATTCTGTTCTACTTTAATATTTGTATTTGGTGTATTTCAATATTTATATCGCGTATTCATGCATATCGTATGTACAATAAGCATGGATACAAGTGTGCTCAGCTGTATTAAAAAAAAATACAGATCTTTAAAATACATAAATACATGCAAAATATATATATTTATATAAAAAAATAATGTGTTTGAGTGAATTTATACAAAATACAATATATTTGTATCATTGTATGTGACTAAATAGCAAAGAAGAGAAGAAAGTTCGTCGGATTCATACAACAAATTTATGATAAAAGTTCATCACATTGCTCCTTTTCGTTCGAAAAATTCACTCTTTTCTGTTTCCTGGTTACCGTCTACTCTATTCTTATGACTCGTCGGCCATCAATACTAGGGCGTGAGTTGCTCGAAAAGAAAGAGAGTTTCTTCTTTCTCGTCGGCCAGCAATACTAGGGCTTGAGTTGTTCGAAGAGAGAGAGAAATAAGAAAAAATCTGAGAGAGAATCATGTGTTAATTGAAAGAAAGAGAGAGGAAAAACATAAAAAGCGTATTCATGCCTCAATGGTAATATATACCATAAATACCTAAATATAAAAGATAGCTCTAGAAAATTATATTTTAAAATAACTTTGGTTTATAATAAATATGGTGTATACCTTTGCTATAAGATGTAAAATTTCTTCACTAAATAGCAACCTTTTAAAGTGGCTACCTGCTGTCAATTTCTTGTAAGACTACATCTTATAGATAGGGATGTCACGCACCGTATTGGGATGGGGCGGATGAAATGAAGATTAGTGTTTGGAGTCCTGTGTGACAAGAAGGTGCCACTGAAACTTAAAGGTAAGTTCTACAGAGTGGTGGTTAGAACGACCATGTTGTATGGGGCTGAGTGTTGCCAGTCAAGATTCTCATATCCAGAAGATGAAAGTAGCAGAAATGAGGATGTTGAGATGGATGTGCGGGCACACTAAACTGAATAAGATTAGGAATGAAGATATTCAGGAGAAGGTGGGCGTGGCTCCCATGGACGACAAGATGCGGGAAGCGAGACTTAGGTGGTTTAGGCATGTGCGGAGGAGGAGCTTAGATGCCCCGGTCAGGAGGTGTGAACGGTTGGCTTCGACAGGTGTGAGGAGAGGTAAAGGGCGCCCTAAGAAATATTGGGTGAGGTGATCAGGCAGGACATGACACAACTTCAGATTTTCGAGGACGTGGCCCTGGATAGGGAGGTGTGGAGGTCGAGCATCAGGGTTGTAGGTTAGGGGCTAATTGAGCGTTTTTCTTCATGTTCTGGCTAGTCTGATAGTGTTTTATGCAAGAATACTAGCGGTCATTATTTCATCACACTTTTTATTTTTTATTTATTGTTTTCTTACTTTTGTTTTTATTTTTTTTTCAATTTTTATTATTGTATAATTATTGACCTTCCCACTTATCTGCTGTTACTCACATTGTTGATCTTCTGTGTATATTTTTCTGTTGTTGTTACATATCTTTTGTCTTTGAGACGAGGGTCCTCCAAAAGTAGCCTCTTTACCCCGGGGGTAGGGGTAAGGTGTGCGTACACTCTACCCTCCCAGATCCCACTAATAGAATTATTACTGGGTAGTTGTTGTTGTTGTTACTGCATACACTCATTACAAGAGGCCCAAAGTTAGGCCCAAACCATAGTCAACTAATCCAATCTCAACTCAGCCCATCTTACCCCTTGGAAGTTAAGGATAAGAAGATTACATTTCTTCCACTGTACTTCGCCATTGACACAAGACAAGAGACAATGGCAGCAGCATCTGCTTCGCTCTCCACCTTCTCTTCCCTCTCTCTACACACAACCCCTTCTCGCTTTTCACACTTTCAATCACAATCATTCTTCCTCCCTAAACCCATCCACCTATCAAAACTCAAGCCCATAACAGCCAATTCCACAACCGTCGAAACCACTTTCTTTGACAACACAGACCCAGAAGAAATTTCCACATTTGACCCTCCAGAACGCCCTGAAGACTTTATAGAACCACCCTCTTTCGACGATGGCCCCTTAGAATCCGAAGACGACATTGCAAAAGCTTATGAAGAGCTTTATGGGCCAGCTTACAGTGGAGAGACTTTCCTTGGGAATGACATTTATACAATGGACTCTAAGGTGAAAAAGACAACTGGGTTTGGGAAAACTAAGAAAGAGAAGGCCAAAGATGGGTTTGATGAGAGAGTGGTGCAAGTGAGGAGAGTTACTAAGGTTGTTAAAGGTGGGAAGCAATTGCATTTCAGAGCAATTGTGGTTGTGGGTGACAAGAAAGGGCAAGTGGGTGTTGGAGTTGGTAAGGCTAAAGAGGTTATTGCTGCTGTCCAAAAGTCCGCTGTTAATGCTAGGAGGAATATCATTACTGTCCCTATGACTAAGTACTTGACTTTCCCCCACAGGTAAATTTTGCTAACTTTTAAATATGTATGTGCTTTCACTAGTAAATGTGGGGTTTTGACATAAATATAGAATCTTGTGTAGTTTTCAGCTAGTTTGGAGGCTTGAAACTCCATCTTAAATTGAGCTAGATCGTGCAAATTTTGGTTTGTAGATTCTTGTTATTACTGTAGAAACAGAAATGCCACTACCACCAAATCTTATACTGTAGTCTACTGGTATTGGCTTGGTTTTTTATACAATAGGAGTGAGTTCGATTTTGATCGTCCCTTTTTCCTTCCCTAAGTAAAATTGTTAACCTAAAAAATGTGATTTAGTTCTGGCACCATGAGGATATTGGTTGAGATGGATTCTGTTAATGGTTATTTTTGAATCAATAGTAGCACCGGGTTCTCCGAAACTTCCTATGGATAAAATCATGACTTTTAGGTTCTCCAAGAGGATGAGTGGATGGTTGAGGCATAGACTAATAACATAGATTTCATGTTCGCATACCATTTATAACACTCAGTGTGAGCCCATCTGCTCTAGCCTTCATAGGCATAATCACTGCAACTTGTGTTTGTGGGCTGTAACAGGTGCCGATGAATTGGTTGAGGTGCAGGAATTGCATACCTAAGTCCCACTGTCTTTAACAAAATATTTGAGGTCTATTTTATGCATTTCTGCAATTCAACAAGGGCAGAGAGAGCTACTGAAGTCCTGCATTGCTATATAAGCAACTTCTCACCCCTGTAAGGTTGGGGGTGTGGCGTATCAGCTTCGTATCTGCTTCCTTTGCCATTTGATTTACTTCTGAGGATCAAATTGTTGCTAATAGTTCTGCTTCCAGCCTCGGGGCTTAGGTAGTATAGTGCGGGACGAATCCGAATCGTGCTGGTAATCCAACTCTGGTATTTATAAAAGAAAAGTGAACCAAGTCTGGTATTTAGGTGGAGAAGGATAGAGGGGTAGAGGGAGGGTACATTATATTGAGTTTCATAGCTGGAGACAATGGATTTCTCGGTGCTGGATCTGCAGTAATATATGAGAAATGATTTTTGCATAGATCGGTCATTGTGCCATAAACCTGTGTAATCATAAATTGACATGGTCACAGGCTTTTACTAAAGATAAAGTCACCAATTTTGGTTGTACCCCTTGACCTTAAACATAACCAATAACTGGAATGATGAGTAGGGATGGCAATGGGGCGGGGCGGGTGCGGGTGCGGGGGCGGGTTGCGGGTCAAGATTTTTATTTTTTTGAACTAAAACCTAAAAGACTAAACGCTACAAGATCTTAATGCTTTTTTTTTCCACTTCTTAATGCTTTTGGTGTGTAATTAATTTCTTATCGTTGAGTTTAAAATGTTCCTTTCGACCTCAAATATATTGGAAATGATAGAATTTTTCTTTGTCAGATTGCTTTCAATTTTTTTCAAATGTTTCATGACTAATTTTCACCTAACTTTGAGTTGTGAAGGGAGATTGATTAAGCTACATTTTATTAACTAGGTTTAGAGTATGCGCTTTGCGTGTGTTCTTCATATCAATGAATATAAAATTTGAAAAAATTACACAAAAACTATTAAACTATGTGATAAGTTATAAAGAAAATTTATAAAGTAAAATCTTAATAAGAATTATTAATTCTATTAGCCAACTTAATAAAGAAAAAAACTATATCATGCAAAAGTATCCTAATGCCTTTACATAACTTCGATATATGTGTTGCGCATTTGCTTTAATAGCTCAAATAGTGTAGATTAATATACTGACTTGTCAAATATCATGTAACTATACTATGTTCTCGTAGCCTTAAGAAAATAATTTATTTTTGCTCAAAGTACCTAATATAAATTTTATATTATTCCTATTGAACTCAAGTTGCAGAATACGAATAATAATAAGATACTCCATATATTGTTAGATATAATTATCATAGAAAGAATTTTATTAGATTAGAAATATTTAAATCCAACAATATTATTTATTTCTAGAAAGAAATAAAATGATATAAATTAAATCATTATATCATTATGATATGAGTTAAAATTTGCTTAAACATTATTTATATTGTTAATGTACTCAAAATAAGTTAAATTATTTACATTGTTAGAGTATTATTTAGCTGCTAAATCATAATGTAGGATCTGGTGTTGGAGCGCAAACTCATAATCTGACATTCTTACAACTCTTAAATGGAAGTTTATAATTTGACATTTTAACTAATAGAAAAAATAGGTTTGTACATACACTAAATTTATAAAATGTGTACTTTTGCGCGTCACACTTACAAAAGTTCTCAAAAAGAAGTTTAGATATTTCAATGCTTCGTTAATAATCTTCCCTAAACATGTACACGCTTGCACACCTATATAAGTATTAAATTTTAGTTTTTAAAGTACTAAATATTAGGACTTTTTACGTTGTTTATGTAAGGAAATAATTAATAACAATATAATAGTTGACTTTAGAATCCTAAATTTTAGGAAACATAATCAAATGACTATTTTGTTTAGTGTGAACTCTATTTTTAAAGGGTAAAAAAGGCGAACGATATTTCGCTAAGGGCCTTCGTGCTTTTAATATAGTATAAATATAGATATAGATGTCATGCATTGTTCTTGCAGGGCCACTGAGGTAGTTTCAGGACTACGGACTATACAAATGTAGATGACATATGCATTATGATTTGTAGTTACCTTCCACCAACATCTGTAGTTACCATGAAAAATGAGTCAAATTAATTTGGAAAAATTATCAAAAGATACCAAATTAAAAAAATAAAAAAAAAAATATGCGGGGTGGGGCGGGTTTGCGCGGGATGGTTAAAACAACAAATTTTGTTTTGCGGGGCGGGTTGGAGTCTTTGCGGGTGTGCGCGGGTTTGCCCTGCAACCGCCCCGCCCCGCACCATTTGTCATCCCAAATTGTGAAGGATTTTCTAGATCAGTAGTATGTGGTGCTTGTCATGGATATACTTGATTGGCGTTTGACACACACCCGGTGGCATTTTGGAGGATTCGGGCAACATAGGCAAAGACTTCAATAGAAAGTGAAGTTTGTGTGGTTCAAACTTTCCTTTGATGAGTTTATCCAAAGACAAATTTTGGAATCTCACTTTCCCCTACATGGATTGGGCCAGTTAGTGCATACTTGAACTATTTCACAGATACTTGCTAGTAATCTCCTACTAGCATAGTTGCCGAGTTACTCTGACTAGCAAGGCTTAGGCAGATGAAACGAAATCATCTAGCATTTCTTAATTTAAAAAAAAAAAAGGATATCGTCTAGTATTTTGAACCCTCGTCTCATGGTTTTCACCCACTTCATTAACCGCTACGCAACACTGTGGCCTGTAGAGTGGCATACTTAGTAAGTTCTATTTAAGCCTTTTGAACTTAATCTAGTTTATTTTTTGTCGTGAGGAACCTCTTATTTTGTTGACTATATATGTCAAATTGAGATAAGCACAAAACTGTGTATTTGTGTCTGTGTTTCTTTTCATTGATTTAATAGATAACATGAAATATGTGAGATTCTCTAGATTTTAGCTAGCTCGCCGATCAGTCTGATAAGTATATAAATTGGTCATCAGTGATTCTAGCCTGTGCATCTGAAAGATATTAATCTGATCTATCCTCACTTTTAATCCCTGGTCACACCGTTAGCTGTTAATGTCATTTATCAGTTTCTTTGTTGGAGTGGAGGGGTTTCTTTCTTTCAGATCTTTTCCCTTTTGTTTGGGTGGTTTTTTTTTTTGTAATTTCTTTTTTCCTGAGGAGTTGAGAAACATGTTAAAGAATTAGCAGTACTGCTATGTTTAGTACTTCTGAAGACTGGCTATATATGTTAGGATGTGTACTGACCGTAGAGCTGTGGTTTCTTGTTGTGATTATCCCAGCACATCTATCTCTAAATCTGGAGGAATGAAATGGTAGGCCTTGAGAGAATTGAATACGACAGATAATTTAGTCTTTTATTTTCTGTTCCTCTTTAATTGATTGTCATCCTAATGAGAAAAAACTGATTTGTCTAAAGGTTCCACCACATCTTGCCTTGAGGAAACTCTTATGGTAGTATTTGCCTTGACATGTATGTAGTTCCGAAAACATTAATAGAATTATGCAGCTCATCTCGTGAAAGAATTATCTCGCTATAGGCACCTGAGTGTGATCTAGCAGTCAAGTCAATGAAGTGGGTTGGGTGAAAATCAGGTAAGTCCGAGGTTCAAATTCTGACAGAGACAAAATGTTTGATGTCTTTCTTTATCTGCCTAAATCTTCGTTGGTAGGGTTACCCAATACATGGGATATACTTGATTGGTGTTTCCTTTGTGCAAAGAGCTATGTTGCTCGGATCCTTATAAAATGCCACCACACCCATGTTAAATCCTCCAAAAATGCATTACTTTTTGAGAATCTGACACAACCGGCCGGTACTTTTGGAATATTCGAGCAACATGGGCAAAGACTTTAATAGAAAGTGAAGTTTGTGTGGTTCAACCTTTCCTTTGATGAATTTATCCAAAGACAAAACACTTTTGGAATCTCACTTTCCCCTTCATTGATTGGGCTAGTTCGTGCATACTTGAACTATTTCACTACATACCTGCTACCTCCTACTAGCATAGGCACCAGATAACTCTGACTAGCAAGGCTTAGGCGAATAAAAAAAAATCATCTAGCTTTTCCTTATCCAAAAAAAAAAAAAAAAAGAAATCATCTAGCATTTTGAACCCTGGTCTCTCATGGTTTTCACTCACTTCATTAGCCGCTAGGCAACACCGTGGCCTGTAGAATGGCATACTTAATAAGTTCTATTTAAGCATCTGAACTTAATCTAGTTTATTTTTGTCGTAAGGAACTTCTTAGTTTGTTGACTATATATGTCAAACTGAGATATGCACAAACTTGTGTTTTGTGTCTGTGTTTCTTTTCATTGATTTAATAGATAACAAGAAATCTACATGTACCCCAATATTTCATGTGTCTGAAATATGCGAGATTCTCTAGATTTTAGGTAGCTCGCTGATCAGTCTGATAAGTATATAAATTGGTCATCAGTGATTCTAGCCTATTCATCTGAAGAGATTAATCTGATCTGTCCTCACTTTTAATCCCTGGTCGTACCATTAGCTGTTACTGTCATTTATCAGTTTCTTTGTTGGAGTGGAGGGGGCCGGGGAGTTTCTTTCTTTCATTTTTTTTCCTTTTGTTTGGGTGGTGTTTGTTTTTGGAACTTTTTTCCTGAGGAATTAAGAAACATGTTAATGACTTAGCAGTTAGCAGTACTGCTATGTTTAATACTTTTGAAGAATGGCTATATGTGTTAGGATGTGTACTGACTGTAGAGCTGTGGTTTCTTGTCGTGATTATCCCAGCACATCTGTCGCTAAATCTGGAGGAATGAAATGGTAGGCCTTGAGAGGATTGAATACGATAGATAATTAAGTCTTTTATTATTGATTGTCATCCTAATGAGAAAAACTGATTTGTTTAAAGGTTCCACCACATCTTGCCTTGAGGAAATCTCATGTGTAGTATTTGCCTTGACATGTATGTAGTTCCAAAAACGTTGATAGAATCATGCAGCTCATCGTGAAAGAATTATCTCGCGATGGGCACCCGAGTGTGATTTAGAAGTGGGGGAGACCATGAAAGACCGAGGTTCAAATTCCAACAGAGACGGAGACAAAAAACACTAGATGATTTCTTTCTATTTGCATAAATCTTCGTTGGTACAGTGACCCAATGCATGCACTAATTGGAGGTAGCATGTATCCGTCGAGATGCAAGCAAGTTGGCTTGGACACTGCCATTATCCGAAAAGGGAAAGAATCATCTTGTTATTGTATATAACATAGGGATCTAACATTGCTGACCAACTTAATTGCAGATCTGAGGGAGACTTTGGAGCAGCAAGGGTGATGCTTAGACCAGCAGCCCCTGGTACCGGAGTTATTGCTGGTGGTGCTGTGCGGATTGTTCTCGAAATGGCTGGCGTTGAGAATGCCTTGGGTAAGCAACTTGGGAGTAACAATGCCCTCAACAATGCAAGAGCCACTGTTGTAGCTGTTCAGCAAATGAGGCAATTTAGTGAAGTTGCTCAAGACCGTGGGATTCCTATGGAAGAACTATGGAAATGAAGAGTTTCTGTTGCTTTGATTTGTAACTTCATGATTTTTGTAGATTTCAACTGGGATAGCTGCAGATGTACCTTTTAATTTTTCTGCAAGTGATTATTTGTTAATTTTCATGTAAATTTCAAAATGCAGCCTTCTCGAACACGATCTATATAAAATTTCACAGTAGTTCTGGCCTACCCCCTAAATCTCTCCTGACCAAATGTCATTGGTAGGGGGCCTAAATATAATGTTGAATATTAGTGCTATGCATCGATTTTATATTTAGTTTCTGAAATATTGTCTATACTACCTAAGACAATTTTCATCACTTACATTCTGTTCCATTTTTTTCTTTTTTTATAAAAGCAGAATATGACTTTTATGTAAAAGTTGAACATTGTACAGAAATTAAAACTTCGAGATCACAAAACTATTCGTTGGAGTAGAAGAAAATTTTAGTGAGTATTTGCTAAATATAAGTCAGTAATGTAGGTTAAATTATGTAGTTGCTTAAAAGTAAAAGAATTAATTCACGTCAAGATAGTACAAATTTAATTTAAGATAATAAGATTCCATAAACATATGTTTGTGAAAATTACTGCAAGCATTTTATTTTTGAATAGGATTAAAAATAACATTATATAGATCTAACGAGATAGAAGAAGCAGAAGTGCAATCTTGCAAAATGGTGTCCGTTGTTAGTTGTGGTACTAATTGACGTGGGAACTGTACACGTGTCAAAAGATAGAAACTATGTGGCACATACACCTCTAAACGTGGCAATTTCAAGAGACACCAACCCCTTCCTTCATGCAGTAATTGTCGAGAATACCGTGAAGAAAAGGAGCTAAAAGACCTCAGAATCATCTCAAGTACATTCAATAACCAAAAAAGTAACTGTCCAAAGGAAAAAGCAGCATCAATGGCGTCCTTAACCAAAAAATCAATCTTCAACCTCTCCAAGGCCTTCCCACATCGAGCCTCCTCTGTCTTTATCGGTCGTCAAATCTGGAAGGTACGTCTTTTTATACTAGCTTGATTTAGTACAAAGGTTATACTAAACCAAGTTGGAGGATCTAGCATATACAGATTTATAATGAGTACACCTGCATCTTGTCGTTCATTCGGATGGCTGTTTGTGAAATTATTAGCTCAACATCATTACTAGTACTTAAATTCTCTAGATTTTCAAACAAAGGCACATGCTTATTTATGTTGTGATGTATGCATGCATATGGGAAATATATTAAAAGGGAGGATATGTTGCAACAGAGGAGTCGTCGGAACCACCACAGCGCAGGCACGACAGGAACTACGGGAACGGTGAAGCGGGTGGTAAAGTATCTGAAATGGCTGATAAGGCGAAAGAAGTGAAGGATAAAGCAAAGGAAACAGCTCAAGATGCTTGGAAGGCAATTGAGGATAGTGCTGAAGAGATGAAAGAAAAGGTGGTGGGAGATGTAGATCCAGAGAATGTTCAAGATGAAATTATGGTGGAAGATGAAAATGAACTTAGGAAGAAGTTGGCTAAAGAACCTGGAGGAAAGCCTGTCGCTGAAGATGAAGGTGTCCATGTGAATTGGAGACCCATCATTGAGAAGAAACCACAAGCTTCTTGAAAACCATCTTCTCTCCTTCTCTTCTTAGGCTCTTTTTTTGGGTGTTATTCTTCTGAGAATAATGAAGCACCACAGACTTGTTAGTAGCTTGAAGTTTGTAATCCACTAGTCAAATAATAAGAGACAACATCTCGGCTTGCGCAAGAGAAATGTAAATTTGCAACTTTTTTTTTTTTTTTTGTGAATTGACTGTTCGAATTTGAGACTTTTTCTTTGTATCATCCAAGAGTCTATAGATCAAATAATGAATAAGAAGGTAATGTAGTTCTGACTTCATAATGTTCGCATGTACGATAAAGATTTAGCTGGACAAACGCTTTGATTACTGTCCATTCTCACACGTAACGATTGGTAGATATGCCAAATTTCCAACAACATAACGATATCAAACTTATCTCTTCTTAAAAATGGGGAGCCTATGAACAAAATGACTCCCATAATCAGAGTTCTAATTACATTCAACTTACAAAAAAGTTGATCTACTTCTGAAACTTGGCAATTGCCATTTATCAAGTTGGTTGGAAGGTCTACTTCTGAAAGTGTGGAAGGGCTCCTTTGCTCCTCCAGGTAGCTGCTGAAAGCTGTCAAAGAACTTAGCATTTTCAAATGTTGTAGCATGCTTCGCCAAGGCATCAACTACTTGATTTGCTTCCTTGAAACAATGTGAGATCCTTACTCGATCTTGATTCAAATTCTGTGCTGTATCCTCACAGCTTAGCATTGTGTGTTTTCTTGTTTTTGCAACATATCCACAATTAGCGTAGCATTTAATTGTAGTTCAAAAGTATTAAAGCCTTGGTGCAGACATAACTGTATCCCCGCTCTTTTGCCGCCAAAGCTTCTACCGTGTTGTTGCTGCTACAGTGTACGTGTATAGAAATGATACGATGAGATTTCCAGCTGCCTTCTTAAAATACCACTAATTTCTGCTTTGCTTTTTCCTTCCGTGTAGTTTCTATCGGTGTTCGTTTTGACATTTCCTTGTTCCGGCAGATTCCAAGTTACTGGGACAATTTTTTAGCAGGTTTGAGTTTTTCAATGTCTTCACAAAGTTTGATCCAAGGCCATGTTAGTTTACAATTGGGGAAAGTGATCCCCAACGCTGCTTTGATATTCCGGTAAATATTATGTATGTTACTATACAAAACTTCTTCTGAGTCCCATATTTACCTGCGCACCAACTTTTTCACAATTCGCATACAGTTACAATAGGAGTAATCTGTAAAAGGTATTTGTGAACATTAATTTTTGGCCGAACACCCTGCCATTGAGCTGTTAAGCTTCTAATAATGTTCACTTGACCATTAACCCCTGATGGATCACTAAAATTTTAATCGCTAATCTGGGATCCAGATATAAAATTTTAATAATTATATTATTATTTTAAAAAAATTATAAAATATAAATAAATATAATTTAAAATTAGCGACCAAAGTTGGTCTCTTAAGAAAGGGGAAGCAGATAGAGACCAATTTTGGTCGCTAATATGGGACCCAGTTCTAACGTTGAACAATTATGTTATTATTTTAAATATTTTATAAAATATAAATTAAATTTGATTTACAGTTAGCGACCAACTTTGGTTGTTAATTTTGATTTCTGGATAATTAGCGACCAAAGTTGGTCTCTTTTCAGGTCAACATTGGTCAAAATTAAAAATCACTTTTATATTTACTATCTAAATAATATAAATGTAATCCGTTAACACTTTTGTAATACAAGAGATGAATACACTAAAATATACTCTAACATGCTATATATATAGTTAAAATTATGCTCTCTCTCTCTCTCTATATATATATATATATACACATTGTGTGTGTGTGTGTACATATATATATATATATATATATATATATATATATATATATATATATATGTACACACACACACACACACTATAACAACCCGATCGGCCGTTTTGCGTTATCGGACCCCGTTCCCCTAAATGAAACTTCCTATAGCGGATTTTATGATTTATGACTTGCGGGGACTGGTGGTCCGGGATTCGGAGGTGTTTAGAGTGCTATAGGAACAATTAGTTCCTTAAGTTTGGCCTTTAAGGTCAAGTTTGACTTCGGTCAACATTTTGGATAAACGACCTCAGAATCGAGTTTCGTCGGTTTCGGTAGCTTCGTGTGATGATTTTGGACCTGGGTGTATGTTCGGAATGGGTTTTTGATGACCCGGGGGCATTTCGGCGCCCAATATTGAAATAAGAAGTTCCTTAAGTTCCTATTTTGGTTTGGGACGTGATTTTGTGTTATCGAGGTCCGAACGGAATTCCAAGACCAGGAATAGTTCCGTTATGTTAATTATGACTTGCCTGCAAAATTTGGTGTCATTCCGAATTGTATAGGTCGGTTTAGCACGTTGTTAGAGAAGTCTGGAAAACTTAAAGTTCCTAAGTTTGGTTCTTGGGGTTTTGAGGTGTGATTTTGAGTTTTACCGTTGTTTTGGGTGTTCCGAAGGCTCGAGCGAGTTCGTATTATGATTTGGGACTTGTTGGTATATTTGGACGGGGGTTCGGGTAGCCCAGGTGCTTCCCGAACACCACACGAGGCCAAAAACCAGCTGAACACAGCTGCTGGTGCGCCTGTTCTGGTGTGACCGCAGGTGCGGTTGCCCAGTCGCAGGTGCGGGACCGCTCCTGCGGTCCCAGCCTCGCAGGTGCGACCCCCAGTGGTCTGGCCAATTCACGCAGGTGCGGACAAATTTCCGCATGAGCGGAGCCGTAGGTGCGGTCTCCACTTCGCAGGTGCGAGCCCAAGCTCCCTAGTCCATTTCCACAGGTGCGAGCCTTTGCTCGCAGGTGCGGTCCTCGAGCCGTAGGTGCGAAAACACTGTCCAGACAGTGTGTTTTTATACACGGGTCTTAACACATTTTTTCTCATTTCTTCTTCTTCCTTGGGGCGATTTCCACCTTGTTGAGGGGCTAACGACCTGGTTATCTAAGGTAAGTAAAGTCTACTCTAATATTAGCTTCATGCATGGATTTCTAGCTTAATTAACTACCTAAGTTAGTGAAAAAAATCAAGAATTGGGTAGTAACCTAGAGCTTGCGATAATTTGAGAGTTTACCCGTGAATTTGCTATGAAATCAAGTAAGAATCGTATATTAATGATCCTTAGGCTTTGGGTGAGTGTTCCCTTCGAGAATTATTGGAATTCGAGCGTGCGTGCCCGGGGTTGGATTTTGGGAATTCTTCAAGAATGTTGAATTGTTGAACAAATAAGATAATTTCCCTACTTTGAGCATGCATTAATGTCATTGTACCATATTTGACTAGTTGCGAGTCCTCGGGTGTAGAGTTCGGAGATTCGGGTGCATCCTTGGTCCGAGAGGTAGATTCGACACGAGGTGAGTCTCCTTTCTAACCTTGTAAGAGGGAATTGTCCCCATAGGTGTCATATATGCTGTGTGCAATTGTTTTGGGGGCTACATGCGTACAACGTGACGAGAGTCTGTACGTAGCGACTATTATATCATGTCGGGTAGTTTTAGGACTCATGAGCATGCCATTATGTGCCTTATGTGTATCTTTAGCCAAACTTTGAGTTGTTTATCATCTTTG
>ML303207.1:13475-33119 GCA_005239505.1 Nicotiana paniculata | reverse complement strand
ATATCTCCTGATCGAAAAGGTTGCATAATTGATAAGGAGAATGACTCCTTAATCAAAGAGAACGCTATCCAAGATAGGGAAGGAGTTAGAAGTTGAAATCAACTAAGAACTCTTCCACCAAGGAAGGGTAGCATCAGAATTCTAGTTAATCTTTATTTACTAACTCTATAAATATCAGTGTTGTTCTCTTTTATAATTGATGCACACATACTGAAGTTAAGCACGAATTGAGAGCAAAATAGCAAGGCATTTTGTGAGCAATTCCTGTGAGATTTAAGTGTGCGATCCTGAAGCTACACGAACTAGATTGAAGAACTAGCTCCATAAAGAGTTTTATGTGTCTTTCTTTATTTCTAGTTCAAAGTGTAGTAGGCGTTTGAGTTGTACCTTTCAGCTTTTTTAGAAGCAAATTGTACTAGGTACCTGAGTTGTATCTTTCAAGTTAGAGTTAACTTGACGTAGTCGCAACAGCTTGTGGCATGTTGCTATAAGGGTTAGAGTTAATCCTTAGGTTTGCAAGAGTTTGTCAACTTTGTTGTTGGCTCAGAGTTGTAGTGAAGTGTTTGGAGAAAATCCTACTGGGTAGTAGGTCGTGGTTTTTTCACCTTTTGAGCCGGGCGTTTTCCATGTAAAATACTTGTATTCTTTACTTTCTGTATTTATTATTCCGTAACAGTAGTAGTTGGAACACATAGAAGAACCATGTCCTTTTATAATCTGTGCACGTGAAAAATTGGACACCACACAAATCACCCTCTCCCCCCTCCTCTTGTGTGGTATTGAAGTATAAAATATCAGAGTTCATATCTACTATTTTAATAAATTTTTACATATAAATTTTTACTTCGTGTCAAAAATTATGAGTTAAGTTTAACCCATCGCTGAAACACTACATTCGCCTGTGTATGTAACGAAATGTAGAGAACTAAGCGACATTCTTTCTGAGTTCGCATTTTCTCATTGGAATTGGTGGAATAGTTTTCATGTAAATACTTGTGTGCGTCGTGCTGTATTTTTTCAGTGTGGAATCACGGTATATTTTGTCTTTGATATTTTTCATGATACACATAATTATCAATATGTTATATCCGAAGTGCTATTGGTTAACATCTTATCCTTCTCATAGTACACGATACTAATTGTTTCCTATTCAACACGGATAAATCTTATAAAAATCTCGAAAGAGTGAATTTTCACACTATGTTACATCAGAATACTCTTATTTTTTATGTTCCCTTGACAAATACTTTAAATGGTTTAACAGCTTCAAGAATGGAACTATACATAAAACTATGATGCATCAGCTGGAATTTTTCTTTCGACCCATATTCATCAATATGTTGTATCAGTTAAAGAATGTGACTTTTTCCTTCGTTTTACTGCTTGTATTTTGGGTTAATTTAGAGAAATTTTAGATAAGTGAGGAACGACTGAAAAAGTGTTTACTTTGTTGTGATTTACTATAATTATAGAAGCATTTTCAATAAGGCATTATTAATATATAATACTTCTAAGATTTACTTAAAAGGAGATTTGATTAGTTTAGATATAATTTTTGTAGATGAAAATTAGTTTAATTGTCATGTTGCTTATTTTTCTATATGGACTAATTTATAAAATGATCATCACTCGATAAACTCACTAATATTTGTTTAAGATTAACTAGTTAATTTATATAAAAGAAGAAGACAAAAAAAAAAGGACCCTTAAAGAGAAGCAAAAAACCAGAAACGCTGGTTCGAAACAAAGGCAGAACGCAAAAGCGGAAAAAAAAAACGCAGTAGGAGAAAAGAAAAGCAAGGGAGAAAAAAAGAGGAAAAAAGAAAGAGAAACATGGATTTTTAGCTCAAATCATCAAGATAATGCTCCCTAACTTTTATTTGAGTTTATAACGTAATTATGAGAAGAATTTTATGGTACAAACATAGAAAATTTTTCAGAAATTGAGAAAATCTGACACTAGGATTCTTCACAGAGGCAGATACAGGAGTCGAAGGTTTCGGGTGCTATACTTTTTTGAATGTAGACGTCTTGTGATTTACAAGGTCCAGATGGTAAACATATTTGATAGGTTTGATTAACTTTGGAGTTCGGATTAATTATTTACCTTTTCGATTTATATAAAAAAATAGATCGACGAAAAAAAAAAATCTTGGCACAAATTATAAAACTTCCAACAATATTACTATTAACATTAACTTTTTCTTTCTACAGAGTACACTACAAATGACTTCATTAGTGATCGATCTATATGTAAAACATTTTAAATTTTCAATAATAGCTAGCCAGAAGAGATCAGACATTCCTCTTTGAGTTCAAGAAGTGAAGAGCCACGAACAATCCTGCCCTTTATAAATTTTCATACGCATACAAAAAGAAGTTTAGAATCTAACATGGTGGTCTTCAAATAACTTGTCCATTTTATGAGAGTGGTATTCAAATCAATCCTAATCCTCCATTATGTTTTTTCTTTTCTTTATTTATCCTTTCTTTTTAGATGCAGAGTTAATTGGTATAAAAACTAAAAAAGAAACAGAAAAAAGTTAAAAGGAAAAATGAAAGATTAAATGGAATAATAATATTTGTCCAAAATAACCTGTTAAAGGAAAATGCCGCTACTTGATCCATCCAAATTGTAAAACAAAATCCGAGTATGAGAATGAAATGAGAGAAGATAACTGAAGAAATTAGAAGACGAGATGGGAAAAATGATATCCAGAAACTTGAAAATATCTAATATTGTTCTTTCTTCTTATTTTTGTTGTTAATTAAATGGAGGCTACTATATTTTTGTTAAGCTATTTAGAGGAGGAAAAAAGAGATGGATAAAGGATGGAAAGACAAATAAGAAAAGAATGGAAAAGACAAAGTCTATCTGTTGCGCCAAAAATTTTGAGAAGTGTTGTAGGAAAATGGGTTCGATTCCTCGAACATAAGGAGGAAAATCCAGTACTCTGCCAATGGCACCATGTCATTTTTGTTATTCCGGGTAGCAGTTTATATATTTATATAGTTTCCTATATATTTACACATACAAACACACGGTCTCGGCTGAAGCTTGCGGGTGGCGTGCCACCCCCTCGGGGCTTAATAGATCCTCCCCTGGTTCTTCAACCTAATTTATCAATTTAATAGTATGTTAGGCCAAGCTTCTAAAATCAGCTTATTTTGAGAAACATTTTTCTCAAAAGTACTTTTAAAAAAAGTGTTTTTAGTGAGAAGCAGTTTGTGTTTGGCTAATTAAATTGAAACACTTTTTTGAACAGAGTAATTAGTGCTTGGCCAAACTTTTGAAAACTGCTTCTAAGTGTATTTTTCTCAAAAGTACTTCTTAGAAAAGTACTTTTGGAAAGAAGCGACTTTTTTCTGCTTCTCAAAAATTGTTTCTGCTTCTCTTCAAAAATACTTTTTTCCTCCAAAAGTTTGACCAAACACCTCAATTTTTGGTCAAAAGTGCTTTGACAAAAAAAAAAGCACTTTTGGCAACGCCTGGTCAAACAGGCTATTAAAGGGAAAACGTTATCAAAATTTAATTTTGATTAGTTTCTGGTATCCTCTTATTGAGAAGAATCCGCTGGTGGTCATTGTCTGGAAATTCTGACCCGTTGACCAGAGGTGACTTTTTGGTCAGCCTTCGATCGCGAGTTTGCTTTATTTTAAAAATTATAAAATATTCACCCAAGGGGTTTTGATCATTCTAAATCCGTTTTTGTGTAGTTTGGGATATTCTCGAGACCGGAGAGTATAGCTTTGAGTTATTAGAACGAGTGCTTGGATTATCTCTTCGAGGTAAGTGAGACTTTAAGCTTTGATGATTGCTTTTTCAAGACCCGTTTTGAAAGTATGTTTTGTCTGCCTAGTCGATTTGTTGGGACGAGCGTGTTTTTGGCAGAATCGGTGGTTATTGACCGGCCACAAGTATAAGTTATTTTATTAAACAAGCTAAAATTATTTAGTAAGTGATTTGTGGTGTGGCGTAGCCTCGTGCTATAGTGTTGGGGCATTATAAATTATTCCTGCGTTGTCGTAATATATTTTGAGGCATTGTGTATGCCGTCGTGGTTGATTTGGAGCATTATGTATGATGTCACAGACTCGTTGGGGTGTTTGGTTAATTTCCTTCACTGTCGTTTATGACAAGTCCTTAGTGTAGATTGTGTTGTGATATAAAAGGTTTCCTGTTGAATATTGGTTTAGACTTTAATGAGTATTATATTATGAAATAATTCTTGGGTATATTATTTTTGTGCTTATTGTACGTTTGTATTTTTTAACACTTATTCGAGGAGTATTTAATGTGGCGGGTCGATGATCTTACTAGGTTATATTTACGTATAACTTGCTCCGTACTCGCATGTCCACGCAGATACTGTTGCTGAGGACGAGGCTAGTGACTAACGAGTTCGTTTAGTGGATTCTATTGCTGAGAAGAGCCGCCATATTATTCATGGTGGCCACTGTTTCAGGTCTATCTATCTTATGTCTATTATTTTTTTTGGGGTTTGCATGCCCCTTAGTTTAACTTTATTACTCTATTAGATGCTCCATGGTCTAGTATGGAATTTGCGTTAGATATTTCATAAATATTTTGTATTTAGAAATTTTTATGCGTTTGGAATTTGTTTCTCTCGATGCTTATATAAAAGGTTAAGAGTAAAAGAAGGTTCGCCTAGCGGGTGGTGTAAGTTAGGTGCCAGTCATGTCTAGGGGATAGTTTGTGACGTGATAAAATTGGTATCAGAGCTTAGATTTTAAGTCCGAGGTCATGAAACAATGTTTAGTAGAATTTTGTTCATGAGTATGTAGACGTTCATACTTATAACCTTGAGGCTATTAACTTTTAGGATGTTTTCCTTTCTTTTATTCCTTATTGGTGCGCTACATTGAGTTGAGTTGGCCCTTTCTGGAACTTTGCCCAACCAATTTATGTAGAAAAGATTTCATATTCTATGCCAATCGACTAGGACACGCATATCCTTCTCTAGTGGACAATAATTTTAACTTGGATATATTGAATAATATAAGTGCGATGAGTGACCTTGAATACATGGGATGTTGTGTGCATTGGTTGTAGTTGCATTTTAATGTGTTGTTATTTTTTATTTTTTTTAGATAAGTCTATTTTCAATGATCCATCTACAAAATATCTTTTTTTTCTTTCTGAAGTTTGGGAGTTAGTTAAATTTTTGAACACTGAGAATCCATGTGAGTGATAAAATGACTCTGGATATATTTTATACCTGAAAGAAAATTGCTCAATATTCGAGTTTGTTAACTCAACCTCCCATTATGGGTCTGGTTAGGAATGAGAAAAGAAAAAGGGAAAGTAGGGAGTGTAATACCTTAGCTATGTCTATTGTTGTCGGGCTTGATGGTGAAAGACATTTGAGAAAAATGCTGATATAATTTAAACTTAATGTATCTTGTAGTAAATGTGATAGTATTAATTTATATTGTTATAGTGGTGTTATAAGTGTGACTATTGCTTAAGAATGTATAAGTCAAGTGCATTGAGCATAAGTATGGTAGTGGTACTGTGTGAGGCATAACCTGTTATTGATGAAAGTTCATGGATGAATACCAGTTTGTAAGAGAAAATAAGACGTAAATATAAGACGTTATGCACCAATATAACAAGGATTGAGTATGAAACTCAGGAACAGAGACATGATTAAATGTTAAAGTAAGGATAAAACGTGAGGTATTGAAACAGCCATGCACCTGACAAACAAATTCAAAATCATTTTTTTCTAAGGTACGGTCTCGCGTTTACTCAAAATTTGGAAGGGGATTATATTTTGAAGACATATTCTAAGATATATTATGGCTAGTGTGAATTTCTGGTGATGTCTTTTGGATAGCCGAAGATATTAATAATCGTCACGGACTAGATGAACCAAGTATTTAAATTGTTCCTTAGCTTATAGTTATTATATTTATTAATGAAATTTGAGAATATTTTCGTGACTGATAGAAACATATGCAGCAGTTGAGGATGGTCTTATGTACATCAAGATAACATTAGTTAAATACCAGAGTCACAAGTGTGATGTTTAATTTTTTATATCGTGCTGTTTTGAGCGTTATGGTGTTTGATAAAATGATGACAAGTTGATGGTATAATGCCTACTGAGGCACTAGCTTGTGTGATGTTACCGTCTTCTTGGTTTGAACAGGAAAAGTACGTTAGTATGAGAGTCCTAATTCTATTGGGGTTAGTGAACAACTCTTAGAGGTGATACTTACTTGATAATTGATCGCGTCCAAATGCACACCTCTAAACAAGGTATGAAACGGTCGTTTGCAATTATAGTAACCTAACAAAAAGCCGGGGTCGAATCCACAGGGATTTAAATTGAGAGTTAGGGGTATATATTTTAATGCGTGTGATTGAATTATTTTTATTTACACTTCCACAACTGCCTCTACAACAACCACCGATGGCTCATCAGACTGGCCTATGGTGGTAGACGACTGACCCTTTCTCTTAGTGTTGTGTGCATCCATCAGCGAGTACCACGAGAAAGGCTTTTTCGCCCGCACCTTTTTATCAAAATCCCCCAGCTCTACCCTCGCATCCATGAGATACTCTGTAATAGTGTTGGGATACGGGTAGGATGCGTCAGCTTGCCGAGCGACCACAAATATGTTGGCCGGATCATGGCACCCACATTGATAGGGTACCCGGCCATGATGGAAGCAACTAGAACTGCCCGAGTGATCAGAAGATATGTCTCATTCTTGCACGGGTCTAGTCTGCTGCATACAAATGTTTGCCACCCCTTTGCCTCAAATCTTAGAGTGCTCCTTTTGAATTGAAACCCCTGTTATGATCCATGGTGGTGGTGGCCCAAGAGTTGATAGAGTCATTACTAGCCAAGGAAGAACTGCGTCCCTAAGTGCACATTTCTCTAATTACTCTGTGGGCTCCACATCATCTCCACATCATCAAATCCCAAGTAGGTGTTCAATGTGTGCTGATCAAATCGCACTTTGAGGTTTCTCACTTTCGTCACCTTTGTCCCTTTCTTGATATGTGTCACATTGGCGTAGAACTCCCGGACAAGATACTCATCATCCACCACGCTCTGGATAAACTACATTCACCCTTTGCGTTCTCTAAACTTTCTCAATACTGCAGGGCTATACCTCTCTAGATCTTTCAATTGAAATTGTTGCTCAAGTGTGAGCAACCTTACTGGCCACCATTCACTGGAGAAGGCAACCAAGCTGATAAACTGATCCTCCCATACCTTTTTCTTCTTTGACCTTTCAAGCTGAGTTGCCCTCTGATGCTTCCCGATATGGGATATACGAGCTGGTCTCAGAAAGGTCAACACCTCTCCCTCTGCCGGTTGTAGGTTTCTTTGTGATTATTCTTTGTTGGCCGAGGGGCAAGGCACTCTTGCCTCGTCCCCTAGAAGGTTCACCCCTTCCTTTCGAAGTGTCGCCTGTACCTCTAGATCGAATCATTTCTTGTACCAAGAAAAGGTGATTGTTAGTTGCATTTCAAGTTCAAACATGCAATGAGATATGTAAGGACATACCAGAAGACACAGTGAGGAAACACAGTTGAAACTGCAGTCCGCACATTTTTTATTGCAGCCGCAGATTGCGCCTTGCGGACCGCAAATTCTCTCTTGCGGATGCATATGAGGATTGCGGTCCACATATTTTCTATTGTGGCCGTAAAGGAAAGACCAAAGTTATGCCAACTCTTTCATGACAGTGAATTGGTTGATGTGCGGCCGTAACATGTTTTCTGCGGACCGCACATTTTGTCTTGCGGTCGCACATTGAATCACAAATATGCACACTTCTCTGAAGACAATAGAATGTCTGTTTTGCGGCTGCAATGGAAATTCTACTGTCCGCAGAATTTTCCTTGCGGCCGCAGACCCATTCATTCCTGGAGTTACGCTGGACTCAACTTATTTGGACCATAGAATTTCTTGTGCGACCGCAAATTTCAAACAATTACGAGCAAGTTTTTTGCAATTTTTGAAACAACGTACACGCATGAAAATCTATTGACCCATTCCCCCTAGAACATGAACTAGTTGACCCACTACAAATTTATCCCCACATGGTTGTATAGTTAAATTCTACAGACAAATGGCCTAAAATTTAGATAAAAAATATAGAAAAAAATTTTAAAAAAACTAAAAAGATTATGATGCTTACCAAGTGAGTGAGTGTAATAGTGATTGATCACAGGTGTTGTAAGAATTCACAAGTAGAGTCAGCGAAAAAAAACTTCTAAGAGATTATGCGATTGCTCAGAGAGGGAAAAGGGTAACAGTGACCCTAGCCCTCTATTTATATGCTTCAATTGCCTAGGGGAAGGAGAAGCGAGTGCAACCGTAGGATACCAATTGCGGTCCGCACTCTGTTACCTGGGGGCTTAATTTCCCTTTTGTGTTGCGGTCCGCAGATTCTTGTGTGCGATCGCAGATCATTTGTTGTGGACCGTAGATTTTATGTTACAGATGCAGATCGGCAATTTTTCTAACAGTCCAACTTCAGAGAGTTGTCATCTTCCATCTTCTAGTTGTGCAGTCCGCAAGTTAATTGTGCGGTTGCAAAGCACTTTTGCTGCAGCAACCATAATTGTGCGGACCGCACAATACAACTGCGGTCCGCAATTCTTTCAACACTGAACCAGATTTCTGTCCAAAAATCCTATAAAGCACACTTATCCCTGCAGCACTCTTCAAATCAAATTAGCACAAATAAAAAATAACACCTAACTACAAAATAAATAAAAAAAAAGAAAAAGAAACATGGGTTGCCTCCCAAGAAGCGTCTGATTTAACGTCGCGACATGAGGTAGAATACCATCAGTTGAAATGAAACACCGCAAGGATGTGTCCATCACCAACTTTCCCCAAATAGTGCTTCACCCGGTGACCATTGACTCGAAATACCTCATTATTTTTGTTTTTCAAGTCCAATGCACCAAAGGGCGTCACAACCACAATTTCAAAGGGACCACTCCATTTAGACTTTACTTTTCCAGGAAACATCCTCAACCGTGAGTTCAACAACAATACAAGATCGCCCACCTTGAAATCTTTGTTCCAAATGTATTTGTCATGAAGATATTTCATCTTTTCTTTGTACAAAGACGAACTTTCATAAGCATGGTACCGGAACTCATCCAATTCATTCAAATGTGCGACCCTCAAGGTAGCGGCTACATCCCAATCAATATTCAACTTCTTTAGAGCCCACATGGCTTTGTGCTCAAGTTCCATCGGAAGATGACAATATTTTCCGAACACCAACGGGTATGGAGACATTCTGATAGGTGTTTTGAAAGTCGTTCGATAAGCCCATAATGCATCTTCAAACTTCTTGGACCAATCCGTCGGTTAGCATTATTTGTTTTGGAAAAAATACTCTTTATCTCCAGGTTGGAAACTTCCACTTGACCTCTAGCTTGTGGATGATAGGGAGTTGTAACTTTATGAGTAACACCATACTTGCTAAATAAAGTGTCAAAAGCCTTGTTGCAAAAATGCGACCCCCCCCCTCTACCCCTCCCTCCTCAATCACTTATGATAGCCCGTGGAGTACCAAACCTTGTGAAAATATTCTTCTTTAAGAATTCCACCACATTTCTTGCTTAATTGTTAGGTAGAGCAATGGCCTCAACCCATTTAGTCACATAATCAACTGCGACCAAGATGTGAGTGTTTCCACAAGAACTCACAAAAGAACCCATGAAGTCAATACCCCACACATTAAAGATATCAATATCCAAAATGGTAGTGAGAGGCATTTCATTCTTCTTCGAGATTCCACCGGCCCGTTGACATTCATCACATCTTTTCGCACATCACTTGCATCCTTGTAAAGAGTGGGCCAATAGAAACCACAACTTAGCACTTTGGCCGTTGTTCTTGCTCCACCATGGTGAAGAATTACAAGCCCCAAGAATTTCACTTTGCGCTGCTTCCGGTTCACATCTTCTTATCACCCCATCCAAACAAATCCGAAAAAGGTATGGTTCATCCTAATAATAATCTTGACAATCCCATTTGAGCTTCTTCCTTTGATTTGAAGAGAACTCATCCAGGATGTTCTACACACAAGGAAATTTGCTAGATCCGCGAACCATGGCACCTCCTTCATTAAAATGGCCAAGAGTTGATCATCAGGGAAGGAGTCATTGATTTCAAAGCCATCATGTGGCCTTCCCTCCTCCAAACGAGACAAGTGGTCTGCCACTTGATTTTCACTCTATCTTCTATCTTGGATGTCAATATCAAACTCTTGCAAGAAAAGCACCCATCTCATCAACGAAGATTTGGAATCTTTCTTGCTCATAAGATAACAAAGTGTCACATGATCCGTGTGGACAATAACTTTCGCACCCATCAAGTTGGGGCAAAACTTCTCAATTGAAAACACAATGGCAAAGAGCTCTTTCTTCATAACGGTATAGTTTACTTGGGCACCATTCATGGTCTTACTAGCATAGTCGACCGAATGAAAAATCTTGTTGATGCATTGCCTCAAAATAGCCCCAACCTCTACGTCACTAACATCGTACTGGAGCTCAAAAGGGATACTCCAATAGGAGCGATGATAATGGGAGTGGTTGTAAAATTGAACTTTAACAAATCAAAGGCTCTCATGCAATCATCATTGAAGTGAAACTTAGCATCATTCTCTAGAATCTTGCCAACGGGTTCACCGCCTTAGAGAAATCTTTGATGAAGCGCTGGTAAAACCCTGTGTGGCCTAAGAAACTCTGCATGCCTTTCACCAAAGTTGGAAGTGGAAGTTTAGAAATCACCTCAATCTTTTCCTTGTCAACTTCAATTCCATTCTTTGAGATCTTGTGGCCAAGGACAATGCCTTCTTCGACCATAAAATGACACTTCTCCCAATTTAGTAACAAATTCGTTTCTTCACATCCTGCCAATACTTAATCCAAATTTTCCAAGCAATCATCAAAGGAATCCCCAACCACCGAGAAGTCATCCATGAAAACTTCAAGGTAGTCCTCCACCATGTCCGTGAAGATAGCCATCATACACCTTTGAAAAGTCGACAGTGCATTACATAAACCAAATGGCATCTGCTTGAAGGCGAAAGTACCATAGGGACATTTGAAAGTTGTTTTCTCTTGATCCTCTAGAGCAATAAGGATTTGGTTGTAGCCTGAATATCCATCTAGAAAGCAATACAAAGAACGGTCGGCCAACCTATAAAGCATTTGGTCAAGGAAGGGAAGTGGAAAATGATCCTTCCTTGTGACTTTGTTAAGCTTGCAATAGTCCATACACACTCTCCAACTGGTCACCGTTCTTGTAGGAATCAACTCATTCTTGTCATGAGTGACCATCGTCATGCCCTCCCTTCTTTGGGACACATTGCACCGGAGAAGTCCACGAACTATCGAAAATACGGTAAACAACCCCGGCATCCAACCACTTGATAATCTCCTTTTTGACCATTTCTTGTATAGCCTCATTGAGTCTCGTTTGATGTTCAATAGATGGTTTGGAGTCCTCCTCCAAATTGATCTTGTGCATGCAAAATGCAGGGCTTATTTCCCGAATATCCGCCAATGTCCATCCAATAGCCTTCTTCCTCTTATGTAGCACCGCCAATGTAGAATCTACCTACATGTTAGTCAAACAAGAGGAAAGAATAACCGGTAAAGTAGGACAAGGGCCAAGAAATTCATACCGAAGATGTGGAGGCAATGGCTTTAATTCCAAGGTCGGAGGCTCTTCAATGGAAGGCTTTGTAGGAGGAGTTTTCCTATTTTTGATATCCAAATTCCAGGGGGCATAATTGTACAACCCCATTCCTTGCAAAGAGTTCACACATTCTATGAATCCATCCACCTCCTCATCATCAAAGTTTAGCAGACGACCTCTAACATATCACCAGCATTGACTGTGGCACTTGTATCATCAACAAACACATCAGTCACCAAGTCCACAAAAGAACACACTTCGTTTCAATTTGGTTGTCGCATGGATTTGCTCACGTGGAATACCACTTTTTCATCACCTATACGGAAAATGAGTTATCCGGCTTCCATATCACAAAGAGCCTTCCCCGTAGTAAGGAAAGGTCGTCCAAGAATAATCGGCACCTCAGAATCCACTTGACAATCAAGAATGACAAAATCTGTCGGAAGAATGAATTTATCTACACGAACCAATACATATTCAATCACTCCCAACAGTCTCTTCGTGGTATGAACGGCCATTTGCAATCTCATAGAGGTGGGCCTTGGTTTTTCAATTCCCAAAATCTTGAAAACCAAATAGGGCATCAAATTGATACTTTCCCCAAGATCACAAAGAGCTTTAACAAACCCGACACTTCCAATTGTACAAGGAATTGTGAAATTCCAACTTAGGAGACATAGAATGCACAATTGCACTCACTTGATGAGTGACTTTGATAGTTTCAAAATTCGTTGACCGTTTCTTTGTCACTAAATCCTTCATAAACTTTGCATAACCGGGGATTTGTTCCAAAGCTTACACTAATGGCACATTGATTGAGAGACTCTTCATCATTTCAATGAACTTTTTTAATTGATTCTCGCCATTTTTCTTGGCAAGCCTTTGAGGGGTTCACCTCCTCTTGAGTGTCTTCCACATGGCCATCAATACCAATCCGAACTTCATCGTTTGTTTGCACATTGTTTGGGACCTCTTCTTCTTGTACCACTTACTCATCATTCACAAGTTTACTTTGACTTGAGGTGGGTGAATTCCCACCTTTTCAACTTCTTGTAGTAATGACCATGGCATGCCCCGTGTTGTTACCACCCTTTGGGTTCACCACCGTGTCACTTGGTAGTGCCCCATTAGGATGAGAATTTAGAGCTTAAGAGATTTGCCTATTTGCACTTCTAATTTTTGTATTGACGTGTTGTGTGAGGCAGGTTAGGCATCTAAATCGGCATTCTTTTCCATCATTTGTTTGAACATGTTCTCAATACGCCTCATTTTATTGTTGGAAGAACTTGGACCATGGGAAGGATAAGGAGGCGGGTTGCTTGGTTTTTGATACATCGGGGACCTCTAAAAACTAGAGCCCAATTGCCTTGACAATTGCTCCAACCTCCTTGATCGTTACCTCCCCAATTTCCTTGATTATTGTTGTTATGCCAATTCCTTTTATTATTGCCACCACTCTAATTTCCATGATTGTTTTTGTTACTCCAATGTCCTTGATTATTCCACCACTCTAATTGCCTTAGTTGTGGGAATTCCAATTGCCCTGATTGTTTTGAGGTCGCCATTGTTGTTGTCTTAGGCCTTGGAAGTTGTTTATTTGCCCTCGAAAGTTGTTCACATATTGCATCTCCTCTTCTTGGTCATTGTAAGAGTCATCTTGATCAAACCCACTATCTTCTTGCACAAAATTGTCCACTATATGTTGTACTTGTGGACCCTTGGTTCTTCTTTTGTTCATCATCATGCTTACTTTATCCATTTCATGACTTGCCTAGGATTTTGCACGTGTTGAAGTTGAGTCTTTTCTAGTTGGTTCATGGTGGTAGTCAATTCCGCTATGGCTTGCCCATGGTCATGCAACTCTTTGTGGAGGTGGATCACATTGCGATCACCTTGTGGAACATTGTCCCGGGATTTCCATGCCGATGATGTTTCCGCCATCTCATCTAAGATCTCACACGCCTCCGCATAAGGCATAGTCATGAATTTCCCACCGGCAAGTTGGTCCACTACACATTGGTTGGTTGTCTTATCCCCACGATAGAAAGTTTGTTGAATCATGTTCTCCATCATATCGTTGTTGGGATATTCTTTAACCATAGTTCTATATCGTTCAAATATCTTGTGTAGTGGCTCGTTGGGCTCTTGCTTGAACGCCAAAATTTCATCCCGAAGTGTAGCCATGTGCCCCGGAGATAAGTACTTAGAAATAAACTTTTCCGCCAATTCATCCCAAGTATGAATGGAACGGTTCGGCAAACGTTCCAACCAATCTAAAGCTTTCCCTCGTAAAGACAAGGGAAAAAACCTTAGCCTCAAATCATCCTCGAAGACATTAGTTTGTTTACTCCCCTAACACGTGTTCACAAACCCCTTCAAATGTTTGTATGCATTTTGACTTGGAGCACCGGTGAAGAACCCTCGTTGCTCTAGAAAAGTGAGCATCATGTATTTGAAAGTTGCCTGCCCTAATACAGGGCGAGACTATTGCACTTGCATATCCTTCATTGGGTAGTACCCGGGGTGGAGCCGCTCGTGGTGGAGGTGGGGGTGGAACGGGCACATTTCCATGAGGTACTCGTTCTCTTCTATTGGCTTTAGGTTCAAGAGGAACCTCATCCACTTGCATACTCAATGTCCACATCCCCAAAGCAATATTTTCGAGCTCATTGTATGCCATGGTTGTATCTAAGATTTCTCAAACAAGTTAGTAACATGGAAGGAAAAGAAGATATTCCAAAAACACACCCAAATATATAGCTAACACCGATTTTAGCTCCCTGGCAAAGGCGCCAAAAATTGATCGCATCTGAATGCACACCTCTAAACAAGGTATGAAATGGTCGTTTGCAATTATAGTAACCCAACAAAGAGTCGGGGTCGAATCCACGGGGAGATAAGATGGGAGTTAGGGGTATATATTTAATGTGTGCGATTGAATTATCTTGATTAGCACTTCCACAAAAAGGTTTTGTTTCTATTTTTAATTTTACACTAAAGATTACAGATTAAAGAAAGAAGACTAGGATAGTTGTTTTTGAGGTTTTTCAAATTGATAAAAAGCCTAGGGTCGTGACCATTACCTTGGTGTTTACCTAATGAGATAAAGACCTTAATGCTTGTTTTATTGATCGGGGTGTATTATATCTATCAACTCTCAGTTACCCACTCAATACCTCTCGGTCAGAGAGTGGTTTTTCCTAATTTGACTTTCTCAAGACCAAATGGGTATCACACAATACAGTTGATAAAAGCTCAAGTCGAGTTATTACTATCTCTAGGTTTAACCCTTTAATTGGGTTAATCAATCTCTCGATTGATCCAATTCCTTGTTAGCCAAGTTTTCCTAGACTAAGTCTCTCTTTCTCAAGTAGAGACTAAGCCAAAAAGGCATGAACTAATGTTTGCAACCATCAATTCCAAAAATTAAAGCATGAACTAGGCTAAATAATAAATACCCAATCGTAAACAAGCACTAAATTAGATACCCATAAGGTTTATACACTAGGATTGGGTAACAAACCTAGTAAAAATCTAGATACTCATGCTTGGGTTTGGAGAAAAGGAAAAAGAAAGACTAATTAAACTCATAATGTAAGCTTAAAATTATAAAATCTATTGTAAAATACACTAAAATAAAGAAAACTTCCAAAAGAGGCAAAGAAAAACACCTACAGTAGTTGTTGATGTCAAACTTGATCTAATTTCGTGAAACTCTTCTATTAATACAAGTCTAAAAATCTCGGACAAAAATGCCCCTCGGGAGGTTCTGCGGCCGCACAATTCCATGTGCAGTCCGCAAATTTCTTCATCTGGTAGGAGCTGGAATTCTGCAGCCGAACAATTATGAATTGCGTTGCGAAGCAACATTTTGTGCAGATTTAGAACAGCGGCCACATGGCACTCTTCTGCGGTCCACATTAGGTATGCAACTGTAAGGCACTTCTTCTACGGCCGCACAATTATAAACTGCGGCTGGAAAGCAACATTTCTGCAATCCATAGATTTAGAACTACAACCGCGGGCACCTCCCTGCGGTCCGCACAATTAGGTCTGCAGCCGCAAGGCACTTCTTCCGCGGCCGGCACATTTCTTGTACGGTACGCAATTCACAGAGACTCGGGACTTGGAAATTTTCATACTCTCTGATCTTGGATCCTAGCCCAGCTTTTGAGGCCACAAAATTCATCTGCGGTCTGCAATTTGCTCAAAAGGTTGCTGAGTTTTCCTTCTTTCTTTGCGGCCGTAGATGGAATTCTGCAGACCACACATTTCATGCTTATGTGCCCTTTATTGCCTTGTGCTTAGACTACTCCTTTTTGAATCGGATTTCATCTCAGGAGTCCCACTTCTAGCATTCCTGCAATTTTGCACATTTCATTAGTTTCGGGAACACAATTCAATGCTTTTATACTAAAACAAAAGCTAAAAGGCGCTAATAAGTAGTCAAAATTCCCACTTATCAATAATGAATAACGATGAAAGACTATAGCTAAAGAGCTGAATGTGTATACAACTATGGGGGTTGACTTGAGGATATTTGTACACCAAAAGATGCAATTTTTATAAAATTTAGTAACTTAAATATCCATGAATATGGCATACAACTGGAGAATGAGAGCTAACGATGATATGGGTGATACGAGATATCAAAGGTGTTATTCTTTAGTCTTCGAACTGCTCATTAATTAAATACGAGTAATAGAGGCTCGGGAACTTCCGCAAAAATGATTGTCTTCGAGAGAAAATGAAAATAGACCATTGTAGACTTTATAGTTTGTGTACACGTTTATTGAGAAAGTTGTGAACTTTGTTTGGGTTATCATGATAGGCTTAGCGAGATCGTGTGCCTGATTAAGTCTAATGTACTTATACATCATACTGGTGCATGCATTGATATTTCGAAAGATATTAAAATAGAACGAGAGGCCCATATTGTTATGTATGATCAGAGTAACAATGCATAGCTCACTTATGTTTGGGTGCATGGATGTGTTCCAGCACCGCCGTACGTGAGAAAATTATGTAAAAGCATTTGAATGTGTTCCAGCACTACTCTACATAAAACAATTGGGGATATGTTCCACTGCAGGACAGTGGTTAGGCGCTTAGATGTCTTCCAACATAATGGAGGCATAAGATAATATGGATTTCAGTCCCAACACGAGGTAAATAGATAATACCAAATGAGTTGTTCATGATTAATTCCTTTTGACTGAGTTTGTGCATGATAGTAGTTTACTTACTCGATATGTAAATGTGATGACCCGACATGTCATTTTGAGGTTTAGCCCCTATTTCCGTATTCCAAAATCTCGATTAGCTCCATTAGCATTTTTCGATTAGCGTGTGCAGTCTGTGTCTTATTTCGGAAAGTCTTTAGGTGAAAAATTAACGAAAATGTGAATATATGCCATAAAAATGGTGTGAGTTGATTACGGACTAGAAACTGGAGGTGCGTAGTAAGGCTCCTGAGGCGTGGGTGGAGCTGGGCTACCGCTGGCTGCTGGAAGACTGAATGAACGGGGCGGCCCATATAACCCCTACCATGTCGACCTGCTACGGGGTACGGGCACCATAGTAGTGGCCCGACTCTCGATACCTCTTGGCCTCTCTCTCCTCTCGCTCCCTAGCGAGCATACCCTTGATCCTCCTAGCAATGCTCACTACCTGCTGATAAGGAATGTCCATCTCCAACTCTCGAGCCATGCTAGATCTGAGAGGTGGGATAAGACTCTCAATGAACCGGCGAACCCTTTCGCGTACAGTAGCAACCAAAGCCGGTGCATCCCTAGCCAATCTGGTGTAACAGATAGCATACTCTGAAACTGTCATAGAACCATGGCGCAAATGCTCAAACTCTGCGCGCCATGCATTCCTGAGGCTCTGAGGAACAAACTCTCTCAGGAACATATCTGAGAACTGGGTCCAGGTCAGTGAAGCAGCCTCGTCTGGACTATCTAACTCATAAGTGTGCCACCAATCATAGGCGGCCCCGTGAAGCTGGAAGGTAGTAAAGGAAACCCCACTAGATCCGACTATACCCACAGTGCGAAGAATACAGTGACACTCCTCTAGAAACTCCAAGGCATCGTCTGATGCTAGTCCACTGAATACCGGAGGATCATACTTCTTGAACCACTCAAGTTTCCGCTGCTCGTCCTCTGAAGCAGCTGACCAATCCTTGGGATGAACTGGCACTACAGGCGGCACATGAATGATCTCTGGGACCTGCTCCACATGCACTCGCTGCTCAGGAGTGCGGGAAGCGGGAGTCTGTGCTCCTCCCCCGGCCTGGGATGTGGCCGCAGCAAGGGGAAGCAACCCTGCCTAAGCCAGAGTGGTGTACATAGACATGAACTGAGCTAACGTCTCCTAAAGGGCTGGAGTAGTAGTGGCAGTAGGCATGTCAGGTGCCTGGGCTTCGGCTGGATCTGCTGGTGGTACCTCGGCGGCAGCTCATGCAGGTGCTCTCGCTGCACCACATGCGCGTCTTTGGCCTCTACCTCGGCCCCGGCCTTTGACGGCTGCAGTAGGGGGCATGGGTGCCTGATCGTCCCCAGTAGCATGTGTAATCACCATCTGTGAGAGAATAGAAGACAGAGGTTTAGAATTGATGTCAAAAAAAATATCGCACGACAAGGAAATCAAATTAAGTAAAGATTTTTCCTAAACAGTTACATAGCCCCTCGTAGATAAGTACAGACGTCTCCATACCGATCAGCGAGACTCTAATAAACCGGCCTGTGTTCTGTGACTCCTATGAACCTAGAGCTCTGATACCAACTTTTTCACGACCCCAGTTCGCCCTCCGTGAACATGTCGTGATGGCACCTAGTCCCCATAACTAGGTAAGCCTAACAATGCGGAAAAACAACGCAACTTGCGGAATAATTAATTTAAAACTGAACAACTAAAGAAAGTATGTATATAAATGCCGCTCGGCATATATAACCCAATAATGTGGAAGTCTACAATCACCCCAAAACCCAGAAACTCGCGGGAAACACAGGCTAACAGAAATGTAATACAATACTCGAACTCCAGAATGTCTAAACAACTGTAAGAAAGGAAAAAAAAAAGAGAAAGGCTTTCCACTAAAGCTCGATTAAGATATAGACTCCCGGTTCGCAGACGCGGCAGATGTACCTCGAAGTCTCTGCTAGATCTCTCCACCTCGGGGATAGTGCGTCTGGGTAGAGGTACTTGGATCTTCACATGGAAAACATGCACAGAAGAGGCATGAGTACACCACAACGGTACTCAATAAGTGCCAAGCCTAACCTCGGTCGGGTAGTAACGAGGAAGGTCAGGGCCCTAGTGAGGTTAAGAAATATAATAGGAATTTACAGTATGAAAATAGGCAGTAATAGTGAGTACAGCAGTGAAATAAGACAGGTTAAACAAGGCAATAACCCGAAATCACAAAGAGCGGAGTAAACACGGAATATGTCAGCTCAATAACAATGGTAACAATGAGGATCTCCCAGGATACCGTCCTGTAGTCCTTTTCTCAACTGTCCAGTGGATCTCCCGGGATACCATCCTGTAGTCCATCATATGTGTATATCCGAAAGATCTCCCGGGATACCGTCCCGTAGTCCAGCTATCAATGTGCAGGGGGATCTATCGGGAATCGAACCCACAGTCCCAAAGTAAATATGCAGGAGGATCTATCAGGAATCTAACCCGCAGTCCCAAAGTAAATGTGCAGGGGGATCTATCGGGAATCTAATCCGCAGTCCCAAAGTAAACAAACAAGAGGGGGGGATCTACCGGAATCCCACATCCGTAGTCCCAATGTAAATACGCAGCCACAACAAGAAGATATTCAGAAATAGAGTGCAAAAATACAAGGCAACAAGTAGTTCTAGCCTAACATGCTTCACGTAGTACAATTAAAGCAACTTAAGCAAATAGGCAATTT
>ML303207.1:0-13463 GCA_005239505.1 Nicotiana paniculata | reverse complement strand
CCTAAGGGGAAAGGTCCCCCACACAAGGTTAGACAAGCCACTTACCTCGAACCGGCTCAAAATCAACTCGAAACCACACATTTTCCACGAGTATCCGACTCCAACTGGCCCAAACCTATTCAAAACAATTACATATCGTAAATAACATCTCAAGCAACTGATTCTACTATTTAATTCAAAGCTAAGGCGCGAAATTAGGTAAAATGACCAAAACACCCCTCGGGCCCACGTCTCTGAATCGGGTAAAAGTTATATTTTCCGGACACCCATTCACTCACGAACTCACTCGACCAGAAACATCGAAATCCGATGCCAAAAACCCCTTAAATTCTCAGAATTTGATTTTGGGGAAGTTCTTCAAGTTCCCATGGTTTTCCCCCCATTTTTTATAATTAAACTAAAGAAAACAACGGGGATTAATGGTCTAACAATGAATTAGGATTAGAAAACGTTACCTATGATACTTCTCTTCAAAACCCACTGAAAATCGCCAATTCCCGAGCTCTCAAATGATTTTTAGAATTATGAAATAAACCCTCGGATTTTTGAAATAAACATACAAGGATCCCGCACCTGCAAAAGAATCATCGCAGGTGCGGAATTCACTTAAATCCACAGCGGCCGCGCCTACGGTCGTTTGGTCGCGCCTGCGGTTCTGCACCTGTGGAACTCGGTTCGCACCTGCGACCACTGGCCAAATCCCTCGCCATCGCACCTACGATTCGCCCTACCGCGCCTGCATGTCCGCACCTGTGGGAAAACCTTCACAGGTGCAAAAACACCAGAAGAGGTCTGGTTCAGCCATTTGATAAGTCCAAAATTCCCCCATTAAGCATCCGAAACGACCCCGAGGCCCCCGGGACCTCAACCAAAACCACCAACCGACCCTAATACCTTATTCGAACTAGGCCGAGCCTTAAAAAACGTCTCATAACATCAAAATCATTGATTATGCATAGGTTCAAGCCTAGGAACTTAGGAAAATTCTAGAATTCACATCCGATGCCGAAACACGTCTAAACTCATCCGAATAACCTAAAATTTTGTACACACATCCCAAATGACATGATGGAACTACTGCAACTTCCGGAATTCCATTCTGACCCTCGGATCAAAAACTCACTAACGAACTGGAAACTTCAAAAATTCAAGCTTCGACATTTCAAGCCTAAATGAGCTACGGACTTCCAAAATGCATTCCGAACACGCTCCCAACCCCGAAATCACCTAACTGAGCTAACGGATCCATCGGATTTCCATACTGAGGCCGTCTTTACACTGTTCCGACTACGGGCAACTTTCCAACACCTAAGCTCTCATTTAGGGACTAAGTGTCCCAAAACTCTCCGAAACTCAAAATTGAATATCTCGGCAATTCAATTTAGCAGAAATAGACTTGGGAAAAATAGTTAATAGGGGATCGGGGGTAAATTCTTATAACGACCAGCCGGGTCGTTACATCCTCCCCCTCTTAAGAAAATCGTTCGTCCTTGAACGAGCATAGAAACATACCTGAAGCTGGGAAAAGATGAGGGTACTGACTCCGCATATCCTGCTCGGTCTCCCAAGTCGCCTGCTCGACTGGCTGACCCCTCCACTGAACCTTTACTGACACAATATCCTTTGACCTGAGCTTTCTAACCTGCATGTCCAATATAGCTAGAGGCTCCTCAACATATGATAGATCCTTTTCCAGTTGGACTGAGCTGAAATCCAAGGCATGAGACGGGTCACCGTGATATCTCCGTAGAATCGAAACATGAAATACCGGATGAACTCCTGCCAAGCTGGGAGGTAAGGCAAGCTCATAAGCAACCTCCCCAGCACGCCTCAATATCTCAAAAGGGCCAATAAATCTCGAACTCAACTTCCATTTCTTCCCAAATCTCATAACGCCCTTCATAGGCAAAACCCGAAGCAGAACCCGCTCTCCGACCATATATGAAACATCAGGAACCTTCCAATCCGCGTAACTCTTCTATCTGGACTAGGTTGTACGGAGTCTATTCTGAATCACCTTGACTTTCTCCAATGCATCCTGAACCAACTTTGTGCCCAATAGCCTAACCTCACCCGGCTCAAACCAACCCACCGCAGATCTGCACCCCCTACTATATAAAGCCTCATACGGCGCCATCTAAATGCTGGACTGATAACTGTTGTTGTAAGCAAACTCCACCAATGGCAATAATTGATCCCAAGACCCTCCAAACTCAATCACACACGCACGGAGCATATCCTCAAGAATCTGAATAGTGCGCTCGGACTTTCCGTCCTTCTGGGGGTGAAATGTTGTGCTCAACTCCACCCTGGTACCTAACTCCTACTGAACGGCTCTCCAGAACCATGAAGTGAACTGAGTACCTTTGTCTGAAATAATAGAAACTGGAATACCATGCAGACGAACGATCTCCCAGATATAAATCTCCGCCAACAGCTCCGATGAATAAGTAGTCAGTACCGGAATGAAATAGGCTGATTTTGTCAGTCGATCCACAATCACCCAAATAGAATCATGCTTACTCAAAGTCCGAGGAAGTCCAACCACAAAGTCCATGGTGATCCGCTCCCACTTCCACTCTGGAAGATCAATCTCTTGAAGTAACCCTCCCGGTCTCTGATGCTCACATTTGACCTGCTGATAGTTGAGACACTTGGCTACAAACTCTGCTATATCCTTCTTCATTCTTCGCCACCAATAGTGCTGCCTCATATCCTGGTACATCTTCGTGGTACCCGGATGGATGGAATACACCGAACTATGGGCCTCCTAAAGAATCAACTCCCGAAGCCCATCTACGTTGGGCAAACATATACGGCCATGCATCCTCATCACCCCATCCTCTCCTATAGTCACATCCCTGGCATCACCCCGTCGGACTCTATCCTGGAGAACTAAAAGGTGGGGATCATCATACTGGCGCTCTCTAATACGATCATGGAGGGAAGATCGAGCAACCACACAAGCTAATACCCGACAAGGCTCAGAAAGATCCAATCTCACGAACTGACTGGCTAAGGACTGAACATCTAAGGCTAGAGGCCTCTCAGCTGCATGAAGGTATGCCAAACTCTCCGCCCGACGACTCAAGGCGTCGGCCACCATATTGGTCTTCCCCGGGTGGTATAATATCGTGATGTCATAGTCCTTTAGCAACTCTAACAATCTACGCTGGCGCAAATTTAGATCCTTCAGCCTGAATATGTGCTGCAAACTCCGATGGTCAGTATAAATCTCACAAGGCACACTGTACAAATAATGATGCCAGATCTTCAAGGCATGAATAATGTCAGCTAACTCAAGGTCATGGACAGGGTAATTCTTCTCATGTATCTTCAACTGTCTGGACGCGTAGGCAATCACCCTACCGTCCTGCATCAACACCGCTCCAAGGCCAACTCGCGAGGCATCACAATAAACTGTATAAGACCCCGAACCAGTAGGCAATATCAAGATTGGGGCTGTAGTCAAAGCTGTCTTGAGCTTCTGAAAGCTCGCCTCACACTCCTCTGTCCACTGAAATGGAGCACCCTTCTGGGTCGATCTAGTCATAAGGGCTGCAATCGATGAAAATCCCTCCACAAAACGATGGTAGTAGCCCGCCAAGCCAAGGAAACTGCGAATCTCTGTAACTGAGGACGGCCTGGGCCAACTCTGCATGGCCTCTACCTTCTTCGGATCCACTCGAATGCCCTCACTCGATACTACGTGGCCTAAGAATGCCACAGAACTCAACCAAAACTCACATTTTGAGAACTTTGCATACAACTTCTTCTCTCTCAGGGTCTGAAGCACTGTCCTCAGGTGCTGCTCATGATCTTCCCGACTCCGGGAGTAAACAAGAATATCATCTATGAAAACAATGACGAACGAGTCGAGATATGGCTTGAACACAATGTGCATCAAATGCATAAATGTTGTTGGGGCATTAGTCAGCCCAAATGATATAACTAGAAACTCGTAATGGACATACCGAGTTCTGAAGGCAGTCTTCGGGATATCCTGCTCCCGAATCTTCAATTGATGGTAACCTGAGCGCAAATCAATCTTAGAAAATACTTGTGCGCCCTGAAGCTGGTCAAATAGATCATCAATACGAGGCAAGGGATAACGGTTCTTCATTGTCACCCTGTTCAACTGGCGATAATCGATACACATGCGCATAAAACCATCCTTTTTCTTCACAAACAAGACAGGAGCACCCCAAGATGAAACACTGGGTCGAATAAAACCCTTATCAAGCAATTCTTATAACTGATCCTTCAACTCAGGAGAAGCCATACGGTACGGAGGAATGAAAATGGGCTGAGTGCCCAGCAACAAATCAATGCCAAAATCAATGTCTCTATCGGGCGACATGCCCGGAAGATCAACTGGAAACACATCGGGATAATCCCGTACCACTGGAACTGAATCAACAGAAGGGGTATCAGCACTGACATCTCTCACATAAGCTAAATACGTGGCACACCCCTTCTCAACCATACGCTGAGCTTTAAGGAAAGAGATAACTCTACTGGGAGTGTGATCTAAGGTACCACTCCACTCAACACGCGGAATACCTGGCATAGCCAGTGTCACGGTCTTGGCGTGATAATAAAGAATAACATAATGGGATGAAAACCAGTCCATGTCCAAGATAATATCAAAATCCACCATATCGAGTAACAATAAATCCGCACTGGTCCCAAAACCACGAATAGTAACCAAACACGACCGATAAACGCGGTCCACAATAAGGGAATCTCCCACAGAAGTAGAAACATAAACAGGAGAACTCAAAGAATCTCGGGCTATACCCAAATGCGGAGCAAAATAAGAAGACACATAAGATTACGTGAAGCTTGGATCGAATAAAACAGATGCATCTCTGTGACAAACCAATATAATACTTGTAATAATAGAATCGGAGGCAACAACCTCGGTACCAGCAGAAATAGCATAATATCTGGCCTGGCCTCCCCCTCGAAGGCGACCTCTACCTCCCCGACCTCCGGCCCAGCTGGCTGGGCAGATGGGATGGTAGCTGGAGCTGTGATCATGGCATGAGAACTCTGCTGAGCACGCTGTGGATGAAAAGTCTGTGCAGATGCACCCCTACCAAGTCTGGGGCAGTCCCTAACAATATGGCGTGGATCGCCACACTCGAAACAAGCTCTGGGAGGACGTGGTGGCTGCGACTGGCTAGGGCCAGGTCTGCAAAACTGACCTCTGAAAGCACCCCGCGCAGGAAGCGCGCTAGAAATTGGAGGTGCGTAGTAAGGTTCCTCAGGCTTGGGTGGAGCTGGGGTACCGCTGGCTACTGGAAGAGCTGAATGAACGGGGAGGCCCATATAACCCCTACCATGTCGACCTGCTGCTGGGGTACAGGCACCAGAGTAGTGGCCCGACTCTCGAGACCTTTTGGCCTCTCTCTCCTCGCGCTCCCTAGCGAGCATACCCTTGATCCTCCTAGCAATGCTCACTACCTGCTGATAAGGAATGTCCATCTCCAACTCTCGATCCATGCTAGATCTGATGGGTGGGATAAGACTCTCAATGAACCGGCGAACCCTTTCGCGGACAGTAGCAACCAAAGCCGGTGCATGCCTAGCCAATATGGTGTAACTGATAGCATACTCTGAAACTATCATAGCACCCTGGCGCAAATGCTCAAACTCCGCGTGCCATGCGTCCCTGAGGTTCCGAGGAACAAACTCTCTCAGGAACATATCTGATAACTGGGTCCAGGTCAGTGAAGGAGCCTCATCTGGACTATCTAACTCATAAGTGCGCCACCAATCATAGGCGGCCCCGCGAAGCTGGAAGGTAGTAAAGGAGACTCCACTAGATCCGGCTATACCCATAGTGCGAAGAATCCGGTGACACTCCTCTAGAAACTCCAAGGCGTCGTCTGATGCTAGTCCACTGAATACCGGAGGATCAAACTTCTTAAACCTCTCAAGTCTCCGTTGCTCGTCCTCTGAAGCAGCTGACCCATCCTCGGGCTGAACTGGCACTACAGGCAGCAGAGGAATGATCTCTGGGACCTGCTCCACATGCACTCGCTTCTCAGGAGTGCGGGCGGCGGGAGTCTGTGCTCCTCCCCCGGCCTGGGATGTGGCCGCAGCAAGGGGAAGCAACCCTGACTGAGCTAGAGTGGTGTACATAGACATGAACCGAGCTAACGTCTCCTGAAGGGCTGGAGTAGTAGTGGCAGTAGACGTGTCAGGTGCCTGGACTTCGGCTGGATCTGCTGGTGGTACCTCGGTGTCAGCTCGCACAGGTGCTCTCGCTGCACCACGTGCGCGTCCTTGGCCTCTACCTCGGCCCCGGCCTCTGACGGCAGCAGTAGGGGCGCGGGTGCCTGATCGTCCCGAGTAGCACGTGTCCTCACCATCTGTTAGAGAATAGAAGACAGAGGTTTAAAATTGACGTCAAAAAAAATATCGCACGACAAGGAAATCAAATAAAGTAAAGATTTTTCCTAAACAGTTACACAGCCCCTCGTAGATAAGTACAGACGTCTCTGTACCGATCAGCGAGACTTTAATAAACCGGCCTGTGTTCTGTGACTCCTATGAACCTAGAGCTCTGATACCAACTTTGTCACGACCCCAGTTCGCCCTCTGTAAACATGTCGTGATGGAACCTAGACCCTATAACTAGGTAAGCCTAACAATGCGGAAAAACAACGCAACTTGCGGAATAATTAATTTAAAACTAAACAGCTAAAGAAAGTCTGTATATAAATGTCGCTCGGCATATATAACCCAATAATGCGGAAGTCTACAATATCACCCCAAAACCCGAAAACTCGCGGGAAACACAGGCTAACAGAAATGTAATATACTGCTCTAACTCCAGAATGTCTAAACAACTGTAAGGAAGAAAAAATAAGAGAAAGGCTTTCCACTAAAGCTAGATTAAGATAGAGACTCCCAGTCTGCGGACGCGGCAGATGTACCTCGAAGTCTCTGCTAGATCTCTCCACCTCGGGGATAGTGCGGAATATGTACAGCTCAATAACAATGGTAACAATGAGGATCTCCCAAAATACCGTCATGTAGTCCTTTTCTCAACTGTCCAGTGTATCTCCCGAGATACTGTCCCGTAGTCCATCATATGTGTATATCCGAAGGATCTCCCGGGATACCGTCCCGTAGTCCAGCTATCAATGTGCAGGGGGATCTATCGGGAATCGAACCCACAGTCCCAAAGTAAATATGCAGGAGGATCTATCGGGAATCTAACCCGCAGTCCCAAAGTAAATGTGCAGGGGTATCTATCGGGAATCTAACTCGCAGTCCCAAAGTAAACAAACAAGGGGGGGGAGCTACCGGAATCCCACATCCGTAGTCCTAATGTAAATACGCAGCCACAACAAGAAGATATTCAGAAATAGAGTGCAAAAATACAAGGCAACAAGTAGTTCTAGCCTAACATGCTTCACGTAGTACAATTAAAGCAACTTAAGCAAATAGGCAATTTAGGGCAACTAGGCATGCTTTTCTAAGCTAACATAGACTATAATTTCAAGTAGAATAAAACAGGTATGAAAGAAACTCAGTCTAAATATTTAAAGTAAAACCGGATTTTCAACAATTAGCATAAGTACGCGCTCGTCACCACACGTACGAGGCATTCAATTACCAAATATCACATCCTAAGGGGAAAGGTCCCCCAAACAAGGTTAGACAAGTCACTTACCTCGAACCGGCTCAAAATCAACTCGAAACCACACTTTTGCCACGAGTATCTGACTCCAAGTGGCCCAAATTTATTCAAAACAATTACATATCGTAAATAACATCTCAAGCAACTGATTCTACTATTTAATTCAAAGCTGAGGCGCGAAATTAGGTAAAATGATCAAAACACCCCTCGGGCCCACGTCTCGAAATCGGGTAAAAGTTATATTTTCCGGACACCCATTCACTCACGAACTCACTCGACAAGAAACATCGAAATCCGATGCCAAAAACCCCTTAAATTCTCAGAATTTCGTTTTGGGGAAGTTCATCAAGTTCCCATGGTTTTCCCCCCATTTTTGATAATTAAACTAAAGAAAACAATGGGGATTAATGGTCTAACAATGAATTAGGATTAGAAAATGTTACCTATGATCCTTCTCTTCAAAACCCATTGAAAATCGCCAATTCTCGAGCTCTCAAACGATTTTTAGACTTATGAAATAAACCCTCGAATTTTTGGAATAAACACACAGGGATCCCGCACCTGCGGTCCCGATCACTGCACCTGCGGAAAAAGCATCACAGGTGCGGAATTCACTTAAATCCACTGGGGTCGTTTGGTCGCGCCTACGGTTCCGCATCTGCGGAACTCGGGTCGCACCTGCGACCGCTGGCCAAATCCCTCGCCATCGCACCTATGATCAGCCCAACCGCGCCTGCATGTCCACACCTGCGGGAAAACCTTCGCAGGTGCGAAAACACCAGAAGAGGTCTGGTTCAGCCATTTGATAAGTCCCAAATTCTCCCGTTATGCATCCGAAACAACCCCGAGGCCCCCGGGACCTCAACCAAAACCACCAACCGACCCTAATACCTTATTAGATCTAGGTCAAGCCTTAAAAACATGTCTCATAACATCAAAATCATCGATTATGCATAGGTTCAAGCCTAGGAACTTAGGAAAATTCTAGAATTCACATCCGACGCTGAAACCCGTCTAAACTCATCCGAATGACCTCAAATTTTGCACACACATCCCAAATGACATGACGGAACTAGTGAAACTTCCGGAATTCCATTCCGACCCTCGGATCAAAAACTCACTAATTAACTGGAAACTTCAAAAATTCAAGCTTCGGCATTTCAAGCCTAAATGAGCTACAGACTTCCAAAATGCATTCCGAACACGCTCCCAACCCCGAAATCACCTAACGGAGCTAACAGAACCATCGGATTTCCATTCCGATGCCGTCTTCACACTGTTCTAACTACGGGAAACTTTCTAACACCTAAGCTCTCATTTAGGGACTAAGTGTACCAAAACTCTCCGAAACTCAAAACCGAATGTCCCGGCAATTCAATTTAGCAGAAATAGACTTGGGGAAAATAGTTAATAGGGGATCGGGGCGTAAATTCTTATAATGACCAGCCGGGTCATTACATCTACTCTCTTGATGTAGAAATTCTTGTAAATTTTGGTTGTTGAATAGTTACTTTTAATTGAAATTGTTTGGGGAGCGGGTTGCACGCTGCAACGGAACTTGAAAGGTAATAAATTGCGGAATAAGGACGAATTATGATATTGACAGATGATGATGATGATATGGTGGGATTGAGTGCGCGCCGCAACGGATTGTTTAAGTTGCATTTATTTGTGACTGTTGGATTTGCCTTTGTATTTGAGATGAGTTTATAAGACTTGTTATTCCGGACCCTCTGGTAGTCAAATTTTGAGTTTGTTGTTATGAGTTACTTTATTTCCATTTCTGTCATTTATGTTATATTATTATTATTATTATGTTCAAGTTATGGTAAGTGACCCGCCTTAGCCTCGTCACTACTTCGTCGAGGTTAGGCTCGGCACTTACAGAGTACATGAGATCGGTTGTACTCATACTACACTACTTCACTTATTGTGCAGATACCGGAGTTGGTCCAAGCTGCACTGGGTGAAGTTTGCTCGGATCTAGATATCAGTGGAGATTGAGGTATAGCTTCATGGCGTCCGCAGCCCTGAAGTCCCCTTCTACATCATCTTAGCAGTTTATTTTGATTCAGATTGTTATGTTTTATTCAGACCATTATCTATAGTACTCTAGTTGCTCATGTATTTGTGACACCAGATCATGGATTGTGTTTGCATTTTATCATTTATTAGTTTATCACCTTATTTCAGACTATTCAGATTTTTTGTTGTCATTTAATTTTGAATTGCTAAAAAATGGTTAATAGATATAGCTAAAGTTGGCTTGCCTAGCAAGTGAAATATTAGGTTCCATCACGGTCCCGAGGGTAGGAATTCCGAGATGTGACAGCAGATCTTATCGTTTAGGCTTTATATGGATGTTAGTTTCTTGGTCTATCTGTTTGGTTGTGTTGACCTGAAAGATTTTGGTTTTGATGATTGACAAAGGAACACATGCATGAACCAGGCCCATGGACAAAGTACACAGGTGATAGACATAATCAAGCGAAAGGCATGCACGTGAAAGAGATAAGTATAAGTGGTTATTTTTTATAATCCTTGGACGAAAATGTTGCATATTCGATAAGGAGCAGGACTCCTCACTTGAAGTGAACTCTATCCAAGATAAGAAAGAAGTTAGAAGTTGAAGATAACTGTTGGTCCCAAACGCCCACGCAGGTATACGTGGTCGTAGCAAGTAATATAATGTTAAATCGAATGTCGAACCCACAGGGACTTGCGTAAACTACTTGCTGACTCACTCTAATTGTTATTAAATCAAGACAAAATAAAATCCAGGAATGTAACTAATTTATACTACGAATCTATTGAATAACTAATTATCAAGTACGTAAGTATTGTTTTGTATTCAGTAGAGGCAAATATTCCAGGGTTGTGATCAAGTCACCACTCGTATTGCATTCTAATTAACTCTCCCCTTCATATAATTCACTCATGGTTGCTAATTAATCGATAAACGCTCTCATAGCCTTCTCCCGAAGCACTACTCGCCTATTCTCAATAGATTAACGCCTATATTCCTATGAAATTGATCTATTAGAATGCACTAAGATTACGATGTTTAATTAAGTACGGTTACTAGGTATATTCCTATCCTAACCACAAATCCGCTCCCCTTAAACGTGTAGGATACTTTTAGTCAAACCGGGAAACTAAAAACCTTCAAAACTCGGACTGGGTCGGATCAGGGACCAGGCGTTACAGGCCAAACGCCTGGCTAACGCTTGGCTAGGCCTGGCGTTATGGGCCAAACGCCCCCCAAACGCCTGTTCTCACCAGGCTTTATAGCCCAAATGCCTGGCTAAAGCCTGGTATGACCAGGCTTTACAGCTCAAACGCCCAGCTATAGCCGGGTTCACTCCTTTTTGACTCTTGAGCGTATTTTTGATGTTTATGCATCCATTTAGCTCGGCTTCCATATCCAATTCACCTACACATGAAATAGACTCCATTATGCACATACGGCGTGTATTTTTATCATTAACGCACATAAAATGTAAGGAACATAATGCTTTAAACCATGAATTATAGCCACACATCAACACCCCACACTTAAACATTTGCTCGTCCTCGAGCAATCAAACTACACTCATGAACACAACTTATTAAGCAACTCCCTTAACACGTTATACCAAGAATTTTTAAAACAGTTTAAGCACAGAGGTGTAACATCCTCGCCTCAATAATCGACTCATATATACCCTGCTTTATTCCCAATCCACTCACTACTATAACATAGAGGTCAACAACATTACCTTTCCTTCACGAATCATGTTCCCTCACCAAATCTAAGAGCTAGTTCCACACACAATGAAATTTAAGAACACTTAGGAACTCAAGATAGAAAGAATTCACTCACTCTCAGAAATAATATTCATATGTCACAAAAAATGCACCGTAGGCTTGCCCGTAGTGTACTACTCTACTAATCGAGCTTACTCAGTCTAGGATCAAGTAGGACTTTATTTGGTTGTAATGTAGGTTGCGGGACGGGTAGGATACATTTAGATATAAGAGTGACTACACCTCCCTAAGCACTTTCATACATATACTTTAGCATTCAACCTCAAACTTATATTAAGTCAAACTCCACCTTCACCTCAATGTGTATTACCCCATACTTCTTTAAGCACAATTACATTAAGAGTCACCACTTGTCAAGTAATATGTATATATATATTTTTTTTCACAACAGTACAACTATTTTTTTCCTTTTCCTTTTTTTTTCTAAGTGACTCTTACTTTTTCAAAACAGTGCACCTTTCTCCTTGTTTCAATTGTTCCCCTCAAAAACCAACCTACCACCCCACACTTTACTTTTCTATATTTCATCACATTTTCAGTGCTTACGAGAGGTGAAAAGGTTCAAATATATGATCGATTCAAACAAAGGGGTATGGCTTGTAATGTGGTTACCAAAGAAACAGGATTATAGGCTCAACGGGGTTAACTACGATACATAACAATTAGGTGGGTAAAATATATATAGTTGGCTCAACAAAGAAATGCCTATATCACTTCCAAGACTGAACAAAACTTCTATTTCGCTTTGCACACACACGGGGCAAGTTCTAGACATCAAATGCAATGCACAGAATAACATACAAACCTCACACACACATGGCACATAACTCATTCAGGATTGGATCTATCACGACACTCCAGTCAAAGCATTTAAGAAAACTTAAGAATCCACGATTTAAGGTATTTATCCTAGAGTCAAAAATTGAGCCTAAGCGTCACAACCAGAGTACTGACTATTCTCAAGGCATCACAAAGTTCCGAGATATTGCTGCGATTAATTTCTCAACCATGTGGTTCCTACTCCTAAAATTTAAAAAAAACTGCCTACACCCGGTTCAATTAAAAAAAAAACCCTTGGAAAAGAACCGCGGTCCAAAGAAAAACCAAAGGGGAATTACTACTCTACCTAAAACAAAAATCTTTTTGGTATTTTTTTTAGACTTACTTCCCTCAAGAAAACTGTCTAGGAGATCCATCGTTAGGAAAAGTCCACATATTTCAAAAAAAAAAAATCTAAAATAAAAAGACTAATAGAAAAAGCTACAAAAACTTAAAAGAAAAATAACTTACTAACATGAACAACTAAAACTACTAACAAGAAAACACACTAAACACAACAAACCACAACAAATATGTACAACACCCCACACTTAAATCATGCAATGTCCTCAGTGCATCACATATAGACAAAACAAGAAATAAAAGTAAGGTGCAAGAAACTCCCTGATCAAGCCGCGTCGTCATCCTTTCCATTAGTTTTGCTTTCCATGCTCCTTCGAGCAAACGCTTGAATCGCTACATGCCTCCCCTTTGAACTTATGAATTGGACAAAATTTTCAAACTCTATCTATTCCTAAAAAAACTAAGAAGTTAACTCTGAAAGCGAATAAAACATGGGTTGCCTCCCAATAAGTGCCTGATTTAACGTCGCGGCACGACGCAGAATCTCGCCTCACTAATCAGCGAGCACGACCTTGGTCTTCTCACGATTTATGGTACCACCCCAATAGTGTTTGACTCTATGTCCATTCACTAAAAAATTTCTTTCACCATGTATAGCTCGCAACTCAAGTGCACCATATGGGGTGACTCTCACTATCTCAAACGGGCCTGACCATCTCGATTTCAGCTTTCCGGGAAACAGTCTCAGCCTAGAATTGAATAATAATACCTGTTGGCCTGGCTCAAAATGACGCGGCTTTATATGTTTGCCATGCCATCTCTTGTTCTTTTCTTTGTAAAGTTTGGCATTTTCGTATGAGTGCAACCTGAACTCATC
>ML303206.1:0-11090 GCA_005239505.1 Nicotiana paniculata | reverse complement strand
TGGGCTTAATACCCCAGATTTATATTTGCAACGCCCGTTTAGTCTTTATAGAAGACATAGTAGGCTGGAGGCAGTTGTGCCAGATGTTATCATACATGTATGTTTTTATATGTTACAGAGGGCACCATTCGTATTTTGTTTCAATTTTGCTTATTGGGATGAGTTCCCTTATTTGTTGTTTCATTTATGGGTGAGTTTAATGATTTGCACTATGTTTATGTGTTTGCCCCTGTTGGGAGTCTCTATGAGTGGTAGTCGTGTCTATCGTTGTTTTTATCCATCATTGAGAGTGGTGAGATTAGAAGTGAGTCCTTGTTGTTCATAATGGTAGGTTTGGTGCGATTCCTGAGTATTCTTGGTTGCGGTTTGTGATTTGGTACTCTACGGGGTGAGAGTTCAGTAAGTGTTGTGATTTTATTTGCAGAACTGGGTTAGTGGAAGATTTCGATTAGTAGGATGTATATTTGACCTGTGATTTATATTTGAGGGTGAGATCCTCACGAGTTCATGTGATTTGATATGTTTGAGCCGGGCTGTGTGCCGTGGTGGAGAGTTACACCAGGATGGAAAGCCATCCCACACCAATGCTACTTCTATCTTTTTTTCCAGCAGCATTTGTTTCTCCAAAATACCCAAAAAGGATGGGAGGTGCCTGGCCTTGTTCCGGATTCAGGGTTCATCCCTCAATCAAGCGCTATTTGAAATTCTGGATAGATTCCACTCTCAGTTAGTATGTACCTTTTTCAAAACTTTCAATCGCTACACCCCTTTTCAACTATCTCAACTAGCGCACTAGCCGTAAGAGAAAGAGGTGTCAAATATGGCCACTCATCCATTGAGCTGGCCGAAAGAAGCTCAATCGAAATCACAATCAAAGACAAGTTCTACCAAGGCCAGGATCTGAAAGAGAGGATTCAATTTCCGAAATTCCAAGTGACATGATTCCTCCTTCAGAAGCTAAAAATGATACTACCACGTTAGGTTTGGAGAGAGATGGGACCAGTTATATAATAGGGGAAAAGGGAAACGAGGCTTAGCGAGCTTTATAAGGCCGACCACTACATAAGTCGCTGGTGGAGAAAGCTCGAAGAGCTGACTCATAGGTAGGTATCATCGGGGCTTGCGTAATGTAGTTGTAGTTAAGGCTTCGGCGCTCTCAACCTGGTTTGGATTGATTGACCGGGATCCGTATTTTTTTTCATGTACTTGATTTTCCTATTTAAAAATTGATTCATAGCGTGGTACTGATAGAGAGTTGTGACTGTCAGGCTTGTTTGATATTTCTCTTATGTGTTTCTCTTTATATATTCTGTCATTTTCGTTCTGTGCTTTTTGAGTTTTAGCTTGCAGGGTATGTACCAGGTGGTTTAAGTTGTGACTTGTGGATTCAGGTGTATAACTATGAGGTCTTCATGGTTATTGCACCATCGTTAGTATTGTGGAGATTTGAAACGGGTTCCTATCGGGTATAAGGCTAATTGCCGGTATAAGTGTTGCTTACGGGAAAATATTGTGATCAGAAGTATTATTATAGGCCTATATGCGGTGTGTTATGTTGTTTGGTTGTACCTAGTGGGGGGGTGGGGTAGGCATGAGTTGTTGCAGCCGGCTGATACTGATACCAGGTATGGATTTAGAAATGAATGCAAGGTGATAATTTTGATTCAGAGACTTATTGGTGTTGGTAGAAAGGATAAATTTCAGTGGGAATGGTGTCATCAGGCTTATGTAGATTGGGGTGACGTTATATCACCCCGCGAGTGTATGATGGAAGTGTGCATTCTGTGATTTGAAGACATCGGGGCGATCCTTGTCACGTTCGAGGACGAACATTTGTTTAAGATGGGGAGAATGTAATGACCTGGCCGGTCGTTTTGAGAAATTAAGTTCCGTTTGGGGGCATTTGATCTTGAACAACTTCGTATGGTGATTTTGCACTTAGGCGTGCGCCCGGATTCGGTTTTGGAGGTCCGTAGGTTGATTTTAAGCATTTCGGCAAAAGTTGAAGTTTGTAAAATGAAGGGGTTGACAAAATAGTTGACATTGGTGATAACGGGGTTGGAATTCGATTCCGAGAGTTGGAACAGCTCTATTATGTTATTTGGGACTTATCTGCAGAATTTGACGTCATTCCGGGTTGGTTTGATAGGTTTCGGCACGAGTTTTAGAAGTTGGAAGATTTGAAAGTTCATAAGTACGATTCATGGTGTGATTCGTAGTTTCGGCCATATTTGATGCGATTTGAGGCCTCGATTAAGTTTATATTGTGTTTTAGGATTTGTCGGTATTTTTGGTTGAGGTCCCGAAGGGCTTGGGTGAGTTTCGAAGGAGCTTCGGGAAATTGGAGCATTTTAGCTAGTGCTGGTGCTGGGCAGGTTCTGGTGTATCCTCATCTATGGATGGATGATCGCAGATGCGAAGCCGCTTTTGCAAGGTTCACGATCACTTCTGCGATGTTGTTGTTGGTCCTGATGTATCGCTTCTGCGGAGGCATCCATGCAGGTGCGATGGCCGCTTCTGCGGTCCATTGTTCGCGTCTTCGACGTGTTCCGCTTTTGCACTCCAAGTCCCGCTTTTGCGATGTTGCAGGTGCGGCCATATTTTCTGCAGGTGCGGAGCCCGTCTTGGTAAGCTGTGTTCGCGGATGCGAACCCTCTTCTTGCATATGCGAGTGCACAAGTGCGTTTCTTTGCCCACAAATGTGGAAGTCTTGGGCAGAATCATATAAATCGAGGGTTTGGCCATTTTCTTCATATTTTGAGTTTTGGACTTCGGTTTTGGGAGCTTCTTTTTGAGTTTTTCAAGAAAATCTATTGGGTAAGTATTTTTCACCTAGTATTTAATATATTCCATGAATTTATCTTCATTTTTATCATTTAATTTGTGTTTTGAGTTGAGGAAAATGTTGATTTTTGAAGAAAGTTTTCAAAATGAAAAATCACGATTTGAGGGACGAAATGGTATCGAAATTTGATAATTTTAATATGGGTGAACTCGTATCGGAATGGATGTTCGGGTTTTGTGAAATTTGTCGGGTTTCGAGGTGCGGTCCTAGGTCGACTTTTGGGATCGATTTGTAGATTTTTGTATAGCTTGAGACTTTATGATCCAGAATAGTTTCTTATAAGTTTTATTTGTGCTTTGAAGTTATTTTGGTTATGGTTGAGCCGTCCGAAGGTCTTTTCACCCAAGAAGTTCATTTTAGAGTGCCGGTTTGTCTTCTTTGAGGTAAGTATCTTGCCTAACCTTGTTGGGGGAACTACCCCTTAGGATTGAGTTTTCTATGTTGATTGTAGTCCGTGTACGTGAGGTGACGAGTATGTGATGGAAATTGGCCTTTTAGGGTTCCTAGGTTCTTGTATTCATTGAATATGTAGTTGTCATTGTATGATTACACTCTTAAATAACTAGTTTCACCTTTACCTTCTTAATTAGAATTAATTATTTGATGATTCACTCTTATTAATATTTGATTCATATGTGCCTTAATTGAGACTGTTATCCCTTCCGTTTCCATGTTGCCTTCTCCCTAACTGTTTATCCCTATTTGAAGTTATAATTAGTCCTTTTTGCAAATGTTCTCCCTTAATTGAAGTTATGGTGATCTTCTCGCTGCCTACCTTTGGTTGAATTGGCTGTATCTCTCCCGTAATTATCCAACCTTAAAAGAAGCTTGGGGGTTATATGTTTTAGTGGACTTACCTTTATTTGAAATTATTGGGCTCGTGTTAGTTCCTTGTTGTTGAACCGTAAAGTGTGGGGCTATTGTTACATGTTATTTTCTTCCTTGTTGAGTTGTTCTTATCATACCTAGTTTTACTTATTGTGGTTCTTCCTTGTGAACTAGCTTTACCTTTTCTTGTGATCGAAGGTTCTTGAGTTGATGTATTTACCATACTTTGTGTTATTTCCATGGTTGTTGTTGTACTTGTTGAGGTGATGCACGAGGTTTCTGCCGTGCGGTTGTGGTTATTGTGATGCACGAGATTTCTGCCGTGTTGTGGTTACTATTGATATTTGCATATGCGGCGAGATAATGTGGGAACATGATTATGCGGATGTGGCGAGACAAGGTGGGAACATGATTATGCCCGTGTGGAGAGACAAGGGGGGCATTCAATTTACTATTGTGCGGTCGATCGTTAGCTAGCGGTGCAGATTGTTGTGGTGGAGACTCAAGATAAAACCTGCTACGGCATTCGCGGGTTTCGGAGTCACCATCCTATTTTGTTCATATACTATTTTATTTATTTCTAAACAATTGTATTTAGAAGTTATTGTAAAACTTCTGTTGAGCTTATGACTTGTACTACCGGGTTTTGGGAGATTGTTTACTGTATAACTAATTCATTTCAGAAACTATTAGATGTTAATTGACTGGTGTTGTATCTTTCGTAAATGTTAGGCTTACCTAGTCCTTAAGACTAGGTGCCATTACGATACCTAACTGAGATTAAATTGAGTCGTGACATTAAACTGAGTTAGGAGGATAATCGAGTGAGGTTCTCCTAAAGTCCAATCCACTACGAATTTGTGCATATCTTCCCTGATCTTATAGTAGTTCATCTTGTGAGGTTGAGACTTAATTGAGAGAGGAGTTGCTACTAAACAATTGAATTAATAATCAAGTGAATTCGAGAGACTCACTTGAACATTAGAAGTGAATTAACTAGAGTTAAATCCCAAACATTTATCTTGCACCTATCCAATCAACCCTATTCTCCCTCATTGATATCTTTCCTTACTCGTTTCTTGCGTCGAGTGTCATTAGTCAATAAATTAGTCTCTTAGTCAATTTTAGTTTAATCACATAATTCTTAAGTGTTGATCATCTTGGATAGCAATCAAGCTATAAACTACGAAAATACTATTTAACTCCAATCCATGTGTATATGATATTATAAATTACTATATTCGACTAGCGAGCATAATTTTCGTGTGTGTTCTAAGCTCGTCAAGTTGCTAGCGAATTGCTCAGACCAGATGTATTTTCCTTTTCTTCCTCTTGTTTTGTCTTTCTTTTTGTGTTTGTTTTTTAAAATAATTTCCATTTTGGTTTATTTTTTGATAGATGGCACTTAAATAAGATTTTGGACAAAATGTTTACCCTTCTCGCGCTATTATTTTTTGTGTTAAACACGCGCACGCCAGCTAAGCAAAATGGTGTGTCATTGCCACACTTCTAAAATTTTTGGGTGTGTAAAATTATTCTCGTGGTCAACAAGTGTGTACATGGGATTTGATTACAAGGCCAGGTGATATTTTATATATTTTACCTAAAAGTTACAATTACGAGCTCTTTCTTATCTGAAAATTAAATACCACATAGAAGCTAAAGAAAAGAATTAATAAGAACTTTTAAGATTATTATCATATAGTATCTTTTAAACATGGAAAAGTAAATCTGCAAGAACATTTATTGTCTCGTCATAGAATTTTTTTTTTCTTTTTCGTTTCTCCTTCACAGAATTTCACAACATATCAAGAACGGACTATTAGGACTCTAATGATTTATCTAATATTTATAACTATCTCATGTATATGATGGACTCTTAATACTTATCTTTGTAGGTGATATACTTATCATTATGTATATATCACATCCTATAAATACAAGCAATACTGGCTCTCTATGTGTCAAGCCATTTATTAAAATCTATCATGGTATCAGATTAGCCAGCGAAATCCTCCCTAATTCCTTCTTTTAAGAAGCCATTGAACACATCATATACCATAATCAACATTGTTGGACTTCTATTTCAAACCTTTCTCACACGTCCAGTGATATTTCCTACACCTATTTTCTTTACTATGACTTCATCTTCACCTTATACTTTTATTCGTCTATCCAGACCTAATGACATTATTCCATCCTTTAGCCTTACTGTTGCTTTCCCACCTCCCCCTTTACTGTTTCATCCTTTTACGTCGTCACTTTCTTCTATGGCATCATCAGTACCCAGCAACTTCTCATCTCCTAGCTTGCTTCCATGTCCTAGTGCTGCTACATCGCCACCTATATTTCCATATGTTGGTTCGTTGGACTCAACTTCTGCTTCAAATTTTCACTCTGTTGCTGCACTAGCAATACCTAATGTCACCATCCGGTAACAATTAAATTACAGGTTGTTGAATATTATCTCACATGGCGTACACAGTTCACTCCCCTTCTCATATCTCATGATTTTCTTGGATTCGTAGATGGTTCTATCCTTTCTCCACCCCCGCTTCTCTGGGACACTATTGGTTCGCAACAATCGAATCCAAGCTACCGCTCGTGGGTTCAAATTGATCAAAGCATCCGTTCTTGGATCTTTGCGACCTTGTCTCGAGAAGTTCTTGTCGACATCCATCTTTTACCTTCTTCTCAGGATAGTTGGCTTTCTTTACATCGTAGATATATGGATTTTATCCAACCTAAAGCAATTGAACTTAAGAGACAACTCACTGCTATGAAGAAGATGATGGTAGGCTAGAAACCCGTGGTTTTAGTGGTAGTTTGCACTCTAATTATTGCATTTTACGTGTGTTCGGGCTTAAATGATGGGGACTTAAACTTATTACATGTTTTATACCTTGCAGGAACTGATTTCGAGTGAGAAGCAAGTGTGGAGCTAATATGAACGATTTGGAGTTTTGAAGTCTATATAAAAGCCCAAGGAATTAAATCGGGATCATGTTCGGCCACACAGTAGAATCTCACTAATGGGGTTTGGGGAGGATAGAATGTACACAAACCTTACACCTACCCCGAAGGAAAAAAGAGGCTGTTTCCGGGAGACCTTCGGCTCAAAAACAATAGACTTGTAACAACAAAAAATAGATCGAGAACCAAGTATGGATAACAAAAATTGAGAAAAAAGAAATACTCTATATAAATAACACTGCTGCACCGCATGGGGCTGCACGACTGTGTTAGTTTCTGTTGTCCATCAGAAACTTGCTCAATGAAATCACATGGGGCAACGCGCCTGTACAAATTTCTTAGAGTATTTTCCTGTTTCAGCTTGGAAAGAGTAGTTCCATACGGGCCCGTTCCTACATGGTATAAATACACCAAAAATATATTTTTGAAGGGACTTTTGACCTTGGGAGCTTTTGGAGAGCATTGGAAGCTTCAAGACACAAGATTTCATTTCCTTCTACCAATTCAATACGCGAGGTTTGATTGTAATGTTGGATTAGTGTCTCCCCTTTTTATCGCGAAATCGGGTTTCACCACGTGACAACTCTTTTAAGGAAGGGTATTAAAAGAGAGAGAGCCGCCACCTAACGGATTAAGGTGCATTAGGGAACCTTTTCGCAAATATCTATGGATTAACTAGTTGCATCACCAAAGATCGGGTAAGGGCTCAAATTACCTTGAAGAGAAGGTGTTAGGTACTCCTCGAGGTCCACAACGGTGGGTCCTGGCCGAACTCGAGTTATATGAATTAGTCTAAGAAAAGGGAAGAAATTTGGGAAAATAAAATGATTGACTGTAAACAAAGGTAGGGGGTCCTAAGTTTTTTAGCCTAAAGGATCACCCCGTGCAACATAAATAATACTTCGTAACTCCCTCTAGATGGGATGTTACTCATATTATTCAGTGGGCACAGACTGTCATCTCCTGCTACTTGATCACTATCTTTAAGTTGTTTATCTAAAGCGCACTAACCAATTCTAAGTCGTATTCTATGCGTGCATTACCCGTCCTATTCCTATGGTCCATGAGGCATTTAGACCTCTATTTCAAGGTGGTTCTAGACTTTAAATTAGGTTGCTTAAAAGGGAAAAATGAGGCTATATGCAAAAAATTTAGGACTTCCACACATAAGCAAATAAGGGCTCAAGTTAGCCTCCGCATTTAGACAACAAATGCACGCCAAACTGATTATCATTTACAGATTTTAATGAATTAAGGATGCAGGGTCCTATAGACAAGATATCTATGTGATACAGAATTAAATGGCATACAGTTATACACAAAACCATTCCTTCATACGATTTCCAAAACCTACATAATTTTGCCTACTGATTTTAAGCATAAGGGCATGATTGCTAACATATAATGACTGAACATAACAGGATACCTATAGGCATGATTACTAACACACGGCATACAATAACACATTATTGAAACTATAGGCAGGATTTCTATCCCATTCAATGTAAGTATAATATAAAAATCCTTTTCCCAATTTCACTAATACACCAAAATGTTATTACAATAACTATTACAGAACCAGACTGAATATAGTAAATTACAGAGTAGAATATCTATAGGGAGCCTACATCAGGCCTAAATTACACTTAGACAGGCCAGTTCTTCATTCTCACAATTCACACCAGTTCCAAAGTTACATACTCATAGACACAAAGCAGCCAAGAGTTGAGTGATTCACCCCAGTGAGCACAAGACAAGGTTGAGCATATAAAACCAAGGCCCTAGTGTGTCAGAGTTCCCAAGGGCTTCAAGAACCTAGGGCAGTGCTCACACCAGGGTGATTAAAAAAGATAGTTCAGAGGAGGGATTAGTGGACCCAATCCTAGTGTGTCAGAGTTCGCAAGGGTCTCAACTGAACACTGATAAGTGCTCACACTAGGGAGGCCAAATGACAAAACTTAGGCAACATTGGCCAAGAGTGGGATTCAAAAGAGTTTAAGTGACAAGGAAAGAAAGGACTAAAACTGGTAAAACAAGAGTTTGGGGATTCAGACATGATCAAATTGAGTCAACAAGCAGACACTTAAATACATCATAGAACTTGAAAAAGAACTAGTTTAATGAAGCTGATAAACATGTTTCATACTAGCACAGTAGCAGTCACATGCTGAAAAAGTTGGCAAAGAACATGTTTGCAAGTTTGGCAAAGTTATAGGTGTAGAATGAGTTAAAGCATGCTTGAAGTAGGCTAAGTACATAACCTAGTGTTATTATTAAGAAAACCAGAACAACATCATTGAAAGGGGGAGGGGCATCATATTAGCAAAGGGGTGAACTTACATGTCACACCCCAAACTAGGGGAGGCACGACTGGCACTCGATACTGTATTCGATCGTGTTAACCACTAAACATACTAGCTAACTAAACTGGGGGCCCAACAGATCGGACAACACAACATCTGAAATACTAAGCATGGACCATTAAGGTCATGACCTGAATAACAATAAGCCATATAAACAAATGTAGACAAGCCAAAATAATAAAGTACTAACTGGCCGACGAGGCCGCGACTGAAGACATACATGCCTACACACATATATATACATGCCAAGCCTATGGGCTGGAGACTGAAAGCTGCAAAAAGAAACCCAGAATACTGTGTCCACAATAATCTCTAAGAGTGTCATAAGCACTGTCGGGACAAGGCCTCGACTATATTNAAGCCTATGGGCTGGAGACTGAAAGCTGCAAAAAGAAACCCAGAATACTGTGTCCACAATAGCCTCTAAGAGTGTCATAAGCGTTGTCGAGACAAGGTCCCGACTATACCCAAACTATACAACAAAAGTAACCATCCTACAAAAGCTCCAGGAAGAGGTGGAGCTTACCAACTCACAGCTAAACCCCGAAATCCTAGCGGAAGGGTCGATCAGAGTCCCTACCTGGACCTGCACGCACAAAACAAAAATGCAGTGTCCCCAGGAAACGGGACATCAATACGAATAAAAATATACTTTATGTAAGGCAGAAAGTAGAATCATACATAGCTGATGTAAAAAGGGTAATAGAGATAACACCTGACACTGAAACTCCATGGCCGACATCCGACCTCATAGTAATCAAATATGCATGGTATGCTCGTGTAATCGTATGTCGTGAATACATATATATTGATGCAAATGCATGACATACCCAACCAAATGCTAGCAATGGCGGTCTCTCCCGGTAGCTAACCGGTATCATATTGCCAACCTGTGGCCATCTGTACAATATATATAGTCTTTCGGGCAAATAGGCCCCTTACCTCCGATTATAGCTCGAAGTCCATGCATAATTTGCCATGTATGATATGAACTTTGAATGCACATAATAGGCCATAACAAGAACTTAGCCAATCTTGGCTCATTGGTACTCTTGTTCTCATAATCTCATAATCACCTTCGTATCGCATACAAATGTCTCGTGGAACCTCATATGTTTTTTGAATAAGCTTGAAAACTTAACTCGATTTAGAGAGATAACTTAACTATGAAGATGTTCACAAAAATCTTAAGGTGCTTCACTTAGTCCTTATATCTTATTTCTTGATAATTAGTAAAAGAAAGTATTTCAAAAATCAAGTGTTTTACTAGTTTAAAANATATGGACATATAGTTAAGAAAGACGACAAAATGACATATATAGATGTCGAATACCCTATTTAACCGAACGAGTGGAATATCAACCTAATAACATCATGAAAATACTTCAGCTACGATCCCAATGCCTTTCACAGAAGGTCTTTCTAGCAATGGAATAGTAAAATATCACATTTGACGTCTTAGGAATTACTCAAAATTTGTGCTAAAAGGAAGGACATAGCTTAGCCTTAACATACCTCTCCAACGAACGTCGGTATGCCTGTAGTTCCTTCACAAAAGTTGTTTCTTACGTCCTAAGCTTCGCAAACACTATATATATGCAGCTTATACGTGTCACACCTCCTTTTTCCGCTACCCCCGTATTAATGAAAGGGTAGTAAGGGAGTTTTTCCAATTAAAGTCACATTATTCGGTTTTGGGACTACTTATTAATTTTTAGAGTCGCCACCCGGATTTTTTTTTCTAAGGTGCTCCAGGACACCGTTTTATTTTAAAATCCCAAACCGAGGAAATTTAGACTCTGTTTTAAGTTGTCTGCGCACCAGAAATCCGAGTAAGGAATTCTGTTAACCCGGGAGAAGGTGTTAGGCATTCCCGAGTTCCGTAGTTCTAGCACGGTCGCTTAACTATTAATATTTGGCCTAAATTATCTAATTATTTACATATCTTTGCCTGTTGTGCTTTTAGCCTCTTTCACTTTTCAACCGCTTTTAATATTTATGGACTTATCTTGAAAAACAAGTCACGATGGTGTGCACTTGTTGTTTTAAACACATTATAATTACGCTACATGAAATGCACC